>JAODAL010020601.1:0-69008 GCA_025379985.1 Phyllomedusa bahiana | reverse complement strand
AAACGGAAGGGAAAAGGCGCGATCTTAAAAAGATGATGCTCAGATTTTTAACCTTAATTATCGCATGATCTGGAAAATTCGATCACCATAAAAACCTTGCCGATTTCAACTTTGTCGATAAAAATCGCTCAACACTAGTGACTATCTGTTTAAGAAAAAATCTTTAAAGAAAAATATTTCAGTTTTCGTTCTGGCTAATACAGAAGACACAAAAGGCTGATGCTTCCTGTTTTCTGTAGCTCTGATTGTCAGCTCTGCTTTATAGACTGGAACAGAACGAGCAGTCATCTTATTTTTATTAGGAGATGAGAGAGCTAATAACAGCTCTAATATAATATTGATTGTCTAATTGACTGCCATTCATTTAAGCTACCATATAGCATTGCTTTACTGTTCATATAGGTAATACAGGTAGAAGCTACCATATATACTCGAGTATAAGCCGAGTTTTTCAGCACAAAAAATGTGCTGAAAAATCCCCCCTCGGCTTATACTCGAGTCACTGTCTGCGCTTGGGCGCTGCGATGGCCCGTGCGCCGACAGGGACGCTTCAGCTCTATGCGGCTCCTCAGGGAGCGCATATAAGTGAAGGGATACCACTGCGGGGCACAGAGCGAGCGCTCCGTGCTCCGCAGTGGTCTCCGGGCGGCCGCAGACTGGCGGCTGTCCGGAATTTCCGGCACAGGCAGCGTGTGTCATCACGCTGCGTGCGCGGCCTGATGACGTCACCCGCCTGTGCCGAGAAGACCCGAGGAGCACGCGGGAGTTCGGAGCAGCGGGGATCCAGGTAAGTGATTGTTTTTTTTATTTTTTTAAACTGCCTATACCTACCTACAGCTGCCTAAAGCCGGCCCTATACCTGCCTACAGCTGCCTATACCTGCCTACAGCCGGCCCTATACCTGCCTCCAGCTGCCTATACCTGCCCTATACCTGCCTACAGCTGCCTATACCTGCCTACAGCCGGCCCTATACCTGCCCTATACCTGCCTACAGCCGGCCCTATACCTGCATACAGCCGGTCCTATACCTGCCTACAGCTGCCTATAACTGCCCTATACCTGCCTACAGCCGGCCCTATACCTGCCTACAGCTGCCTATACCTGCCCTATACCTGCCTACAGCTGCCTATACCTGCCTACAGCCGGCCCTATACCTGCCCTATACTGCCTACGCCTGCCCTATACCTGCCTATGGGGCCATATACCTGCCTATTACCTGCGTATGGGGCCATATACCTGCCTATAATCTGCTTATGGGGGACGTATAACTGCCTATTATATATATACGGTATATACGGTATATGCTTTCAATACCGGGGTCCAAGGAATATTAAAAAAAAAAAAAGTGAATTTATACAAGATTTAAATAACAGAATAAATACATAACTTCTTCACTGACTTACTTCTAATTAATGAATCTACAATTACATGCATGAGAGAATTCCTTTGACTCACATCAATGTGTGGATGAAGTTTAATTAGGAAATTTTTCCTTTTGAAACTCAGTTTCCTAATAGTAGCCCAGTTAAAGGTATTTATCTTGGTGTTTCCCTGTAATAGAGAAAAATATATAAGACATTTTTAGTCTCTGAGGGTAAGTACACACACAGCAGCATTGTTGCAGAATCTTTCCACGGCAATTCTGCAGTTCTTTACAGGGAAATCCAAACTGTGCAGACTTTTTGTGGATTTTCCTGTAAAGATGAAGCGCATAAAACATACTTACCTCCCCTATAACTTTCATGACAACATACATTCACTCCCCTGGTCTTATTCATACAGCCGGCCTCCAACTGTGACATTACATCCCATGAGACTGCAACATCCCTGTGATTGTCTGCAGCAGTAGCATGGGACATGACATCATTGCAGAAGACCACCTGTAGAAGAGAAAACTGGAGGACAACAGATGAGTTACCATTGGACTGCATGGGAAAGTGAAAATTTTGTTTTTTTTTTTTTTTTTTTACTTAAACCGATTTTTTTTTCTTCTCTTCTATGTTCTTGTGAATTTTTCTGTAAATGAGTAATAAAAAATGATAATGATGATAAATGTTGTCATTTAGTATTTAGGAATGGCCCATGTATTTTTATCATATGCATAAAGAAGTTTAACCCCTTTCTACCAGAAAGTGCAGTGGACACAGCAAATTTATTCCTATTCAGCATGAAGGCAGCACTAATGAAGATCTGCAATCCTGTTGTAACATGAATCGGTCCATAGTCAATAGACCATTGTGGCATTTGGTGTGAGAGCACTTTGACGATTTTGTGTGGATGGATTCTATGGCTTTGCCATGTTGCGCTGTAAGAATTTTCACAGTGGCCAGCATTATTGCTCCGTTACATTTAGATTTTGTTAGCATTTTTTTTAGATAAAAAAAAAAAAAAAACTTGAAAAACTGCAAACTTATTCTAGGCTTCATGTGTTTTATTCATGCAGTGTTAGAAGTTTTTTTTGCAAAAAATTGTGCATTGATACATGCATTTTTATGTGTTTTTTTGGTGTGTTTTTCTCCATTAAAAATCAAGTGATTCATCAGATGATTTGCAATGAGGAAAAAAGCTACATGTCCTTTTGGTGCAGAAAAAAAAACCAATGGAGGTCTATGGAGAGAAAAAATGCTACAGACTGTTTTAAAAAAACTACATATGCCTCTACTGCCTCTAACAAAAAAAAAAAAACGCACCTAAAGTGAGAAAAACTTCAAAGAAAAAGCAATGTCTTATGAAATTTCCTTCTTTCATATTTGTCTACTGACTTCCAGCTAACATCTGAAACTGCCCCTACAAGGGTTAACCTTGGCACAGTGTTATCTAACCAACTTGGGCAACGAGGATGAAACACTATATTGTCTGGAGTTTTCCTACACGCTAAAACTTTTTGCATCCAAGGATACCATTTGTACCAGCTCAGTGCACAAACTAAAATCTTCTTGCTTAAGTACAATAGGGAATCTAAGCACAAAGATGAACACTATGGCGTCCCCTGTAGAGATGGGTTAGCGATTCTATGGAACTTTTGGAATCTAAAAAGAAAAACAAAACTTTGGCATACAAGTGAGATGTCCTAGGTCATTGGACTTGCATGTGACTTTCATTATTTTAATCACTGACCCGTAAAACTAGAACACCCATATGAGCCACAGCGAGGTTGATTTGCATATTCTCTCCATCAATCGCCTGATGAGCTCGTATTCCATACATGTCCAACTTTCGGGCTATGTCCAGAAGCTGCATGTCTGATTCTGCAGGAGATTTTCCCCTGTAATACAAAAAAACAACTTTAATAGTGAGAGAGTGGCTTCAATTATTTCTTTATTTTTAAACATTCATCAAAATTTTTGAAAAACACTTGTTTTTATTAAAGCAAATGTAAGTAAAAATACAAAAGACATGTTCAAAGAAATCATAAAAGGTGAATCTGAATATATATCACACAAATCAAAATGATGATAAGGAGAGTTCATGAGTATAAAGTAGATAAAGTTTGCAGAATTACAGTTTATCCATATAAAGCGGACAATCAGTAATAACATTAAAACTTTCCAATGACAGAATATGAACATAAGGATGAAGAATTTCATTACTTGTTATCAATAAGAACTAGTAAGATAGTGAGAGAGAGGAGGGTGGAGGGACTTGTTAGAGGAGGGAAGGGTCATATTCATGGGGGGAGTGAGGTCTTGAATATAGATAGTATGGTGACAATCCTTACAATTTTAGAATGTATATTGGACTGATAGTATTCTCTGCACACTTTGAAGATGAAGAGCATCAACATGTGATAAGCAGCATAGAAGAGGAGAATGTATAGTGTGCTTATTTAAATAGTAGACGGGTACAGGATTTTTCTAGTGCTGTAACACTACTGGGGATCGCTTTAAATAAGTGCATATGCGGCAGAAATGCTGCAGATTTTCACATATAAAAATCTGCAGTGGATTCCAGTATGAAAGTCACATGGAAATTGATCTCTTATGTGAATTGTACTATAGCATTACTCCAGATAGTACAAGAGTTATGTGATAAAGAACCAACATGGTTTGAAACACGTAAGCGGGTGATCGTACCAATGTTTTACCTATTGTATCATCTGAATCAATATAGTTTCTTCGTTTTTAATTACGCTGGAATATTTTTGAATGCAAAAGTTTAACTTGGCCGATGATGGCGGCAAATCTGAGCGGATTAACAAGAATTCTGGACACTCAGGAAATACTATGCACTAACAGGTGAGCCAATTTCAAACTTTGACTTCTTCATTAATGTGAATTTTAAATCCCCAGAATGTCAACTTATGTTGCAAATTTGATGCATATTATCCCCATTGACTTTGATGGGGAAGTATAAAAACATAACAAATTGCAACAAAAGTTTGTGGTGCGGAACTGCAGCAAAATCTGTAACTACCGATTTTCAGCACACTGGGGCACATTTACTTTTCCTGTCAAGTTTTACAGTGTAAAGTTAGTCTAAAAATGCATCAGATTTATCTTAGCAGCTCATGCTGTTTGATAAATTTGGCACAGTTTGTGACTTATATAGCTATTTTTAAACTTGACTTACTTCGTACCAAAATTCTACAACAGAATTGTGGTGCAGTTTTAGTGCAGACTGAGACAACACCCTTTTCAGCAAAGCCATACTCCTATCCTTAAAAATCACAATGCCTTTTCGTGTTATTTGCATGGATAAAGCCCATAATAAATGTGTCGGTATCACAATGCATCACTTTTTGGCGCATTTTCTAACACGTTTCTGGCACAACCTCAATAAATTAAAATGTAAATATATAAATAATCCATTCATTATTTGTGCCCCGTTATTTTTTTCTTTTCTTTTTACATAATTTTTACAAATTATCTGCAAAAGAATACACAAATTTATCTAAGGGACTGTCATGGATTCTCTACTGCAGAGAATCTGCATCATTAAAGTTTTGTGTGAAACCTTAAGGGGGTTGTCCACTTGAAAAAAAAACTGTGTTTAAATGTCAGGGTGGTCAAAAAAGAAAAATATATGATGCCTAACTGCCCCCTACTGATCTGGAGCTCCAGGGCAATTTGCTCCTCTTCACGTTTGGGTTCTTGTCCCAACAAAGAAGAGAGGCTTCCGCTCCAATCACCAACATATTCATAACCCTAGAACAGTTTCTCATTTTTAAATGTTACAGCCACAAATTCAAATAGTTTTAATTATATTATATAGAGCAACACAAAGTATCAAGTATTTGTGAAGTGTAAGGAAAACAGGTGTTTTTCCAAATTTTTGTAAATTGGAGAACTGAAAATTGTATCGTGCATAAGTATTCAGCTCCCTATTCTCTGATCCCCCTAAATAAAATCTAGTGGAACCAATTGCCTTTAGAAGTCACCTAATTAGTAAATAGAGCACATCAGTATGTAATTTATTCTCAGTATAACTACAACTGTTTTGTGAAGGTCTTTGAAGCTTGTAAGAGAACAGAAGTGAACAAACAGCATCATGAAGACCAAGGAAAATACCCTACAGCTCAGGGATGAAGTTGTGGTAAAGTGAATTGCAGGTTAGGTTCACTGTTTAATTCTTCGCCCATAAATTGGAGGGGTATAGGAGAACTACAAATCTACCAAGATATGGCCATCCACCTAAACTGACAGTCTTGACCAGGACAGCATAAATCGGAGAAGCAACCAGAGGTCCAGGGTCACTCTGGAGTTGCTGCAGAGATCCACATCCAAGGTGAGAGAATCTATCCACATAACTATTAGTCATGTAATCCACAAACCTGGCTATGTAGGGAAACGGCAAGCATGTGGAAGAAGGGGCTTCTTGAAATTGAACTATTTAGACTAAGTAGCAAACGCTATGTGTGGAGGAAAGACAACACTGCACATCACCCTTAACACAGCATCTCCACCATGCTTCATGGTGGGGCAGCATCGTGCTGGGGGGAAGCTGGTCACAGTTGATGGGAAGACAGATGGAGCTAAATACAGGGCAATCCTGGGGGAAACCTGTTAGAGGCTGCAAAATACTAGACACTGGGGCATGGTCTCACTTTATAGCAGGACAATGACCCTAAACATACAGCCAAAGCTACAATGGAATGGTTTAAGTCAAAGCATATTCATGTGTTAAAATGGCCCAGTCACAGTCCAGACCTAAATCCCATTGAGAATCTGTGGCAGGACTTGAAAATTGTTCACAATCTGACTGTGGTTGAGCTATTTTACAAGGAAGAATGAGCAAAAGTTCCAAGAAAAGTTGCAAGAAAAATCACACACTTGTCTGCAATATGGCAATTGCCATGATAAATTCCTTCTATAGTTTTGCATTTATTGAAGGCAATGAATCTGTAATAACGCATTTCTTCTCTTGGCCACTAGGAGTTTACTTTAAAGAGGATGCATCGCTTCCTTAGTTCGGCTGTTTCACACTGCTCTCAGCTTCTCAACTCTGAAGATGCAGGGGCGTTTCTTCCCCTCCCAGCTGGGTGACATCATCCCCCTTCACTGTGCATGCTGGCTCCCGAGACTCCCCCCCCCCCCCCCCTTCTCCCCTCTCCGAGTCCACATGTCACTGTGTCTTTCCCTATTCAGTCTTATTTTGTAAGCGCTGTATACATACCACAGGCTGCATTCAATCTAGACTGAGCAACTGAACTCTTCTCCTCTCACAGCTGGAGATGCTCTATGAACGGCACAGATCTCGCTTCTATGCAGGAGAGTTAGGCACCGGGACAAAACTGTTATGTTTTCTCATTGTAGAATCTGTTGCAGTCTGTTTCTGCTGGGTGTGGAGAGAGAAAATGCTACGGCCCTAACTCTGAGTCAGGCAGGGATCGACACAAATTGTGCTATTTCCTGATTGTGTAAGCCCTTCAGTGTAATTCTTTCTTCTGCCTGTATAAAGTGAAAATGTGACGGTCCCTTACTCTGAGTGAGAACAAAGCTCCGTGAATTCGACTGGGGGCTGTACAGAATGTAAATGAGCTCTCAGCTAGTGAAATGCAAGGAGGAGGGATCTGGAGGGATTCGACCAGGACTGGATATCAGTGTAAACAAAAACACAAGATAAGGAATACTGTGAATACAAGACAGCTTTGCTAATGACATCCAATTGCAAAGTTGCTTGTTTTCACTGTCCCCTTATTCTGAAGGCCATTTAATGAAATGATACAACCCCTTTAAGTTACTCACAAATGCCGTTGGTAATACTTGAGGATCTTGTTGTCCAGATATTCCTGATTTGGCACATATTGGTTTTGCTCCACATGTTTTCTGGCCGCCTCTTCTTCATAATCTCCCAACTCCGCTAGAGTGAAACAATTTATATAATTACAAATGTCGAAAGCATGTCTTTTTTTAAGTTTCTAATGTCTAATGGAAGGTTTGTGCAATGCAATGAATACATCTGCAGTATGTAAGTAATGCCTATTCTCACAGCACTTTTCACTATATTATAATAACACTCTAAGGGTATGTTCACATGGCGTGTTCTGTCTGTGTGAACATAGATTATTAGCTACGTGTTTGAATCAGTCTGTCGGACCCTAAATGGACCCAAACACATATCTAATAAATAGCAGTGTGATTCACATTGCTTTTACTTTGAAACACGCATCGACGTTCACACGAGTGATCGCCGATGCGTGTCTCACTGCGACATGTCTCCGTTCCAAGAATTGTCATGTCAATCTTGATCTGAAAGACGCAGCAGGAGCGCTATTTAAAACTATAGGGTGCGATCTTGCTGCATCCAACACGCATCCAAACAGGCAGCTGCGTGTTGGTTATGTATTGGATCTGTTTAGGATCTGATTGGTGCTGCGGTTTTGGATGCAATTTTCGGATCCAAAATCAGATTCAAAAACGCAGTGTGAACACCCACTAAGAACGCTTTCAAATGGTGCGGTTTTGGTGCATTTTTCACTTGCCATGCTGCACAACAATTAAACTGCCTTTATTACCAGCAAGCTCCTAACAAGTGAGTGATCAGTTACTGTGTTTAGAATTCACAAGACTTTGAACACGATAATTGATCACTCACTTGTAACACCTTTCTTAACAGTTGGGGTGCTTTCACACAGTGCGCTTTTGGTGCATTTTCTGATGCAAGCTTTTGTGCTGTGTTTTTTCTTTACAGAAATGCATAGTAATTAATGCTGTGCATTCCATAAAAAAACGCACCAAAAAACGCACCAAAAACGCACCATGTGAAAGCTCCCTAAAGGTAACTGAAAGCTGCCTTCTGGTAATAAAGGAAGGGAAGATCTCTCCTTAGGGAGAGCACCGAACGAACGGCTTGTAGAGTTTTTGTTTTGCCTTTTCGCCCTCTACTAGCATCTGCATATCACAAGGCATTATGGGAAAGGGGCTGAGAAGCCCACAGCGCCCTCTGTTGGTTGTAACAAATCCTCATATTTGCTTTTGACCCACCGAGTCTTGAGAAAGCAAAAAGGATTTTTTAGCCAAGCCAGTATCTTCATCTACAGACAACGCTGTTTCGGGATTTTTGTCCCTCTTCAGTGCAGAGTAGAGAAGATACTGGTTGGCTGTGTGGTAGGCTACCCCATGCCTCCCACACAGCCAGCCAGTATCTTCTCTACTCTGCACTGAAGAGGGACAAAAATCCCCAAACAGCGTTGTCTGTAGATGAGAGATACTGGCTTGGCTAAAAAATCCTTTTTGCTTTCTCAAGACTCGGTGGGTCAAAAGCAAATTGAGGATTTGTTACAACCAACAGAGGGCGCTGTGGGCTTCTTAGCCCCTTTCCCATAATGCCTTCTGGTAATAAAGACAGTTTAATTGCTGTGCAGTGCTCCAAGTGATAAAACACACCAAAACTCCCTAAGGGTATGTTCACACGGCTTATTTTCAGGCATAATTGCGGGCATATTTCTTGTCGTATTTGCGCTTAATACACAGCAAGATGCGCGCTGCAATTACGGTAATCCATAGTTCTCATAGAGAACTATGGATAACACGTCATCCCCCCCCACGTGTACAATACGATCGTATATTACGCGTGGGGAGATAAGTGACAGATTACGCGCCGTGAACAATGCATGTCAATGGGGTCGGTGGGCTGCCGACCCCCCCCCCCCCCCATGCTATGGGAATACACGCTGATCAGCGCGACTCCAAAACACGTGCCGCAATTACGCTCTGTGAACATACCCTAAAACCGCACTGTGTGAAAGTACCCTAAGGTGATAATGCCATCAATGTTGTAGCACCCAGGGCTGACAGAGAGCTATGGATTATGTGTCGTCTCCTCACGCGTACAATGCGACCGTATTGTACGGGCGAAGGGAGAATTGACATGTCAATTGTTAGCGGCGCTTACACGTGCTTTGAAATTTCGCGCTGATCAGTGCATGGCTCATGCTTACTAAACGCGATGCAATAAGCCATGTAAACATACCCTAAGGCTGCGTCCCCACGGCAGCGGACAAATACCGGTCGGTTTATCTGACCGGTATTTGTCCGGTTTTGCGGCCGTCCCCACGGCCGCGAGGGGGTGGGGGGAGGTGGGGCGCATTTCCTCCGCGATGAGCGGAGAACAGCCCTCCCCCCTCCCATTGAGGTGTTCATATTCCGTCCGGAAACCGGACGGAAGAATGAACATGCTCAATGTTTTTTGAGCAGCCCGCGGGCGGAAAAACCGCCGGGCGGAAAACCCGTGCAGTGGGGACTGCTGCACGGGTTTTCCATAGAGCACAATTGTGCTCATTTTCGGCTGGTTTTTCAGGCGGTCTGAAAAACCGCAAACCGGCTGAAAAACCGGCCGAGAACCCGTGCCGTGGGGACCTGCCCTAAGGGTGCTTTCACACGGAGCGTTTTTGTGCAGAAAGGCACAGCCGTTAATGATGTACATTTCTGCAGAAAGAAAGCATCAAAAAACGCACCAAAAAATGCTCTGTGTGAGAGCACTCTAAGGGCCACATGTATGAAAACTGTCTAGGTCTAAAATTCACTGTGTTGCCCATAGCAACCAATCAGAGTGCCCCTCTAATTTTTTCCAGAGCACTTTATGAAATGAGCGGGGCGCTCTGATTGGTTGTTATGGGCAACAAAGTGAATTTTAGACTTAGAAAGTTTTCATACATGTGGCCCTTAATGTTAACAATTGAAAAGCGGAAAATCCCCAGATCCAGGTTTGCTTGAAGCTTCGAAAGGGAAAGTATCATATCTTGTGTTCTATTTAAGACCAGACACTGATACATATTCTTCTCTTCTTACTTGTTTTTATTTTCTGATTGTACATTTTTTATTCTATTTTCTGAGTATGGAGATGGCCATCTTGACTTAGCTCCTTTCAAAGGAGTTATCAAGTAGTTAAAACATTATGCTTCATTGAGGCCAGGTTGGGAAAAAAAAAAAGTTATGCCTCTCTAGAGGTCTCCTGTTGACTTCCAGGCTCTTGTCCTGGCACACAGGAGCAGCTCGCACTCTATTAATTTACAGTGGAGCACAAGCCTCTCCTGAGTGTCAGAACGAGAACCCAGAAGTCAAAAGGAGTGGATGCTGGAGAGCTCCAGAGCAGCAGAGGCAGACGACCTGTAGGTAATTATAACTTTTTAAAATTTTTTACCCATCCTGTCCTCAATAAAGAATCATTTTTATTTTCTGGACAACTCTTTTAACAGCATTTGAAGATATGCTTTACTGCATGTATATGGATGTAGGAGCCCCTTCTATGGAATAGTTATCTACGCATGCCCTGTGACCTATATTTTTTAAATAAATAGTGATATGGAAAGTCTAAAAAAAAAAATCACTATTGTTGGTGTATAGGCTCTATCTCTTCATTTTCAATGTAGTGTTTTTGTAATATTCACATTAAGGATGTTTTACATGGGATAGATATCTTGCAGATATGCTTTGAATTTCCGACATCAACAAATGTGCACCAAATCTTACAGACTTGTTGTGGAATGCTCACAGTCGCAGTATATAAAATCCGCTGTTGCAGTATATTTTACTACAGAACGCCTACAGATTGTCAGTAAAATCTGCAACTGTGGATTTATTGCAGACTTCATAGTAAAGTCAACGGAAAAAAATCTGAAATAAATCTGCAGCATTTTTTGGAACATAAATGGACATTCTGCAGTTTTAAAGGGATTGTCCAACAGAGGAAAATTAATCCTAATGCACGCTGCAGATAAAAAAATTGATACTTCCCTACCTGTCCCTTGTCATTGCCTCTCTAGATCTCCCTGGATCCGGTTCTTTTTACTTCTGGGTTCTCATCCTGACACACAGGAGAGGCGCACTCTCCAGTCACTTATATTGAAGCATATTTACCTGTGGAATTCCATGGAAAATCTACAGCATTTTAGTACTGTGTGGAAGAATCCATAGTCTCTTGAGTCTTCCTTATCAATGTGTTTCCAGTAAAGAGAGACATGAGGTTTATTGTACAGCACAGCCTTGGTTACATATATGATGTGGCCACCACTCCCCAATGAGAGCTTTTCCAAGTGTCCTACACCTTTACTGAAGTTCATACCCACATCTATGTTAAAGGGGTTTTGCCACGATCTAATTTCATACCTCCTGCATCCAGCTCTTCAGCTCTGTGTGCTCAGAAGGGGGCGTGTGTGATTTGTTTGAATTGCATATCATGTAACCCAGCAGGATAACATCACCAGGCCTTTCCTCTCTGTAGTCAAAGAAAGGTCTGTTTATATATAAATCTGTGAGTAGCTACAGTGTAGCTCAGAGGTAGAGCTTTTACCTCACAGCACAAGGGTCCTAGGTTCAAATCCCTGCAGGAACCAAACCTGTGTTTTTTTTTTCTCTTTATCAATGCACATACCTCATTGAGGTTTCTTTTTTTTTTATTTATTTGCACCGTTTGATTAATTACTAAGGAGTATAGAGGACAGGAGTAGAATGACAGCACCTGGGGTTTGAACACTCAGTAGCTGCCTGAGAGGAGAGGTGATGTCTGAGCATCTGCGACCAGGACTGAGGAGCTCTCAGCCCTGGTCGTATCCCTTGGAGATGAGCTGTAAACAATAGATCAATAAAGGAGCAGCTAAAACAAAAATGGTACAGAATTTTTAATAATGATGAATGGTGAAAATGTTTATTATTTAGTTTGCAAGTTTCTCACATCAATTTTACTTTGTGGAAAAACCCCTTTAAGAACTCAATTTTCTGACTTGATAAATAATATAATTTTGGCTGCCTGCAGCTACCACTAGGGGGAGACAACTGAATATGGATTTATACAGCTATATTTAAATGCAACGGAAACTGTGTTAATCTGTATTCGATAAACATAACCTTGGAGCAGCTACAGGTAGCAGCAATGACAATGACAGCAAAGAAGGGATGCATTTCAATTCTGGACACACTCCTGCTATGGCCACCATAGCCCAGTCATAGTAATATACCGCTGCTGGCACATCTTTACTTGTCTTCCTCTTTAGTTTGAGAGGAAACATAGGGCGACATGTATGAAATTTGGCATGGGGACGCCAAATTTCATGTAAATGAAAAAGGCATAGAATGTACCTGACTTATGAACTCATAAATCAGGCGCATTCCAGTGCTCGGGCAACAGTTCGGATCAGGTATACCACTTTGAAAGTGCTCTACCTGTTCCGGCTGTAATGTGCCCAGAAATGCTGTAGCAAAGCTATAAATATGTAGCTTCGCAACGGTTCTAGTGTGCCTCGCCTCCTGCACACCCCCCGAGATCGGGCACATCACAAAATGCAGCAAGCCTGATGTAATGTGCCCCGGAGTGGTGTGTGGGAGATTTGAAAATGTATGAACGGGGCTGCACCTGATATCGGGCTCTAAAGACGTCAGATATCTGGCGCAGCCCCCTTCATACATGTCGCCCATATTTCGCATTTGGTTATCCTGTACAAACATATAGTATTTTACTTACCCTGAAGTATATAAGATGTCATTAAGGCACCGCTGTTATCATTACAAGGCAATTTTCCAGATGCCAAATCCTTTTTAATTTGAAGAGCAAACAGATACCTGCAAATTTAGCAACAGTAGTTTACACATGTTTTGAGTTATACAAAGATAGGTGTATTGTTTGCTATTACAAATATTATAATGCTGCATTGTGGTTAATACTACCTTATATAATCCTGGACTTATAAACAAAAAAGGGAAATAGTCCTAAAACTTAACTTTTAATAAATACATATAAAAAAGATTTTCTCCACATGGGTCTCAGAACTCTCATCACAGATGTTTGCCACAGAAAATACACAAAGAAAGGACAACAAGAGCCTGTCAATAAAGTAGTGTCAATAGAAAAGTGCGGGACCAGCATATAGCCCTAGTGAGCCCTAAACAATATGCCACACAGGCCCTCACCTAGAAATACCAGGTTGGTCGCCCTGATAAGGGCGTCCTGTCCTGAACCTCACCCTGTAAAAAAGTGCATCCTAGAAGTCCCTACAGTTCTTCCCAACATGTTTCAATCTTCCCCCATATACATTTCACAAAGTTCTGCTCAGGGGGCAGGTTAGGGATACATATGGACAAAAGGGTCTAAAATACAGATCAAGTATTAAACACAAATACGTGGACGCATATATAAATAAATGACACAAAGAATACGAACTTTAAGGCAACAGTAGGTAATAGAGAGGGAGACCCAATATATATAGTAGGAGTATACCTGAACTGATGGTGTCACAATGAATGCTGAGGGGAAAGTTTACCTGAATTATATATACTACTGCAGCTTTTATTGTGTAATGTCTGTCTTTTTGTCTGTAATTAAACCCTCTAAATTGCAAAGTGCTGCATCCATACGTTACATTTATTTCGATGGACACTGTGTAATTTCAATTTCCCCTTTGTTGGTGCTTACTGGTTCCATTACAGATTACAACTGATCTCTCCCAGCCCCGAGACACTTACAGCCTTATGCATGAAATCTGTCTATCAGTAAGACCGTCTTCGTTGCCCAGAGCAACCAATCCGAGCTCCTTTTTCCCTTTTTCAGAACACTATGTGAAATGAAAGGAGCTCTGATTGGTTGCTGTGGTTTTCATACATAAGACCCATAGTGATCAACTTACCAACAACTTGTGATCAATGTTAGGTGGGGACCAGTGTGATGAAATGTTCATCACACTGGAAACTGAAGCAAACGTTACTTATATGGAAGTATGTTGGCAGGAGTTTGCAGACAGAAGTACTTGATTACCTTGTTAACTCTCCCCGCAGCTGCCCAGGGTCCACCGGGAAGAATTTCACCAAGAATTTAAAGATTGTTTCTTTGGGGTCTTAAAAAAGAAGAAAATGGTATATTATTTTTAGGGAAAAAAAAGCCACAAACGATATATTATTTATATATTTACATAATATATTTATATCTACATATGTATCTATGGATAGATAGATAGACAGATAGATAGATAGATAGACAGACAGACACCAATCTACCATAACATTCAAACCACCTGCCTAACATTGTGCAGATCCTCCTCATGGCCACCGGACTTCTAACCTGGCATGCACTCTGCAAAACCTCTGAAGGTGTCTGGGGGAATTTTGTCCAAAGATATTATCCCTACATCCTTAAAATCCTGTGAGTGTTGCCACCACATCCCCCAGATGTTCAACTGGATTCAAATCTGGGCAATTTGGAGGCCCAAGGCACCATCTTGAACTCTATGCCATGTCAAACCATTCCTGAATAGCTTTTGCAGTATGGCGGTATGCATTATCACGTTTAGGGAATACTGTTGCCATAAGGGGTGCACTTGGGTTGTACCAATGTTTAGGCATATGGTATGTATCAAATTAACATCCCATTCAAATCATGTTTTGTGACTATGTTACTAGTATCCATCGAGAATTCATGAATAAGGTATCCCAAGGCATACTATGGCAGAACCTTTAGAAATGAGCATATCACAATTGTATACATTTTATGTGCTGGACTCAAAAGCGTGGTTGACCACACAAAAAACATATACAGTCATAAAGTATAGTAAACGTTCTCTTGCAAACAGAGCATCCCTGCCACAGCCATCACATGACACTGCTTATGTCACTGTTCAAAGCAGCCAATCAGCAGATCATAGAAAAGTAGGTCGAGGGAGAAACTGTTGAGATTTACTTTTTGTGAATTTTTTTATGCTCAGCCTGTGTTTTCTACATTTGACTGACTAGTATAGTAATCAACGGGTGGCCATTTGTAAATGTATGGCCTCAATATGTATTAATTTGCAAATGACTGTTTTGAGTCCATCTGACCAAAAGAATGTTCAAAATAAAAAAAAAAAGAATATGAATCAAACATATTGAAAGCAGGAACATGGGATTTTAAAGGGGGCTCTCTACGTATGTTGATTTCTATAACAGAAACAGCACAATGTTTCCCCCATTAGCAAGGTGGGGTATAGTGATCATATTCATGGCAATTTCTCTGCTAGTCCGAAGTGGTTTCTGAGTTAACATTTAATATCTCTGGTTGGTGACTTAGAGTGGTGAAGAGGAAAAATAGCTATGGTAATTTAGGATATTTATAAGTTAATACTAAAATGATGCAGCTATTAACATCTAATATTCTTGTTGCCTTAGAGCAGTGAAGGGGTTAACGGGGTTTTCTCATCACACGCTTTCATAGACTTGAGCTGTTTCTGTTGCTTACAGCTTCAAATCCAAGGGTGGATTTCTCCTCCCAGGAGGCATGTCTTCCCTCACTGAATACTGGTGACATCCTCATTCTGTGTGAGCAGTGGAAGGGCGAGGATGTCACAGCTACGCAGTCCTCATGCAATGGTTCTCATGTCTGGAGAGCTGTCACCTCCTTCCACAAGCTCCTTGTAACCAGAACACCTGCATTTGTGTAATCAGTTATACACACAGCCTGAAATGATTAAACAAATGTGAGAAATGCACTCTGCTCCCCACTCTATCAGGCAGGAGGTAGAGGGTAACAGAGTGTATAAGGCAGTGTTATACGGGGAGAGAGTGACTCTAACAGCTGTAGATTCAGTAATTGCCCAGATTCTTCACATAGAGCCATCACTGGGAGATGAGTATAGAGAGGAGCAAAGACAGCTGTTATTATACAGACACAGCCAGCACAGAAAGCTGAAGCAGCTAGTTTCACTTTCATTTTATACAACTCAAAGGGGAGTAAGCACATAGTGCAGACAGCCTATCACAGCACAGGGGGCATGTCCCAACAGGGCTGAACTAAATATCAGTCAGCAATTCACAACAAAGTGGCGTGGCCTGACCTTAGGCTGCAGTTTTAGCTCTAGACACTCACAGATTAGCTCATATCTGCTATACTAAATGATTTAGGTAATACAAACCAATTACAAAAGTGCTTATTTTTACTGTCCCCATCATTACAGATATGATCTTTGTAGCGAGAAAACCCTTTTAATGATATATATTGTGGTTAATTTAATATTATATATATATATGGAGCTCTAGCGTGGACAAAGGGTAAATGGGAACACATCTGATTGTCTAGGTTGATTATTTTGTCAGATGTACTCTAAATAGGTCCAATATTCTGATCTGATTAATTTGGTGACCTTTAGGGAAAAGTTTCTAGAAGTCTGAGCCCTATTTGTCTTATACAGGTCTCCAAATCTCCTGGTGCCTTCCACACAGTATATGCTCACTCCATATTAAATACAATGGCAGGTATATTTAGAGCCTTCAAGGGGTATTTTCATTTCACTGATTAACTTTAAACATGTAGACAAAGGAAAATGAATATTCTTATCAAATACATGTATTTTCTGATTTTACTTGAATTTAAAGATACAGCAGTTTTTTACAGATGGTTTCCTAGATTACAAACCATCTCTCTCTCTAGCAGTGATAGGCTGACAATGTCAGTCCCTGTTTTGTGTCCAGGGGGCTGGGTGGCCGGGATTACAGAAGTGATCCTCTCAGTTTCTGTTCTTATCTTTGTTACTGATAGGAGAATTAATTATCCTTATTCCATCCTGTCAGCTGTGCAGAGCTTGTAGCTGCAGTAGCTGAAACATGGAGTTCAACACTGAAAAGGTGCCATTAGGAGGGCGTACACTCGTTAGTGGTGCGGTGACATCACCACAACACCGCTGCCTGGCCTGAACTGTCGATTAGAGGAGCCTGCACTGCCCATGGAGTGCAGGAGGCGAAACAGGAAGTAACAGCACCGTGATGGGGATTTAGGGTTGGAGTCTGCAGTTAGAGCTCCAGATAGCAGATGGCATAAAAAGAGGAAGTGAGATAGGAACTTGAAAAAAAGGGAACAGTTCACTTCTAGCAGCACAAGGAAGCCTGTAGGCAATCAGTTAGCAGTGCAAGAGAGCAACAGACCCTAAGCGATGGAAGGTGCTCAGTGTGTACAGTGCCACCAACATTGTGACAAGCAAACAATGGGACGGGATGGGGGGAGGGGGGGACTCATGAGAAAGCAGGAGGCTTGTAGAGAGGGAAACTCCTCTGAAGACCGAGCCATAGGCTCCAATGACCACACTATAGACCAGGGAGATATAAGAGACTGCCTGATAACAAGAAATAGACTGTTTCTTGCCAGTTAATTACTATATTCTGATCGCCAATAAAAGCCATTGAAAATACCCCAGTGTGTTGTGACACCAAAATACCCCGGTCATTACAGGGGAATGAGTAGAATCCAGAGATGGGAGAGAAGCAACCGTGTTACACTATTATTGAATTCGTACACTATAGTTTTAGAACTTACTTTTCACCTGCTTGGTTATTGGCTTCAGAAGTCCCAGCCAAACCTGCAATGCCAAAATCATACATGTATCAATTCAACATAATTTGTGTCACCTCTATACCTCCTAATGTGACTTTAGAATAAATTGTAAAATTAGTGTCAAACTGTGTATAGACATACCCCATCAACAAGGGAGTGATAGCACCAAGTTGTCTACATATCCAAAAATCTACAAGAGGAATAGACAAGGAACCACACAGCACAGAGTTATTAGAAAAGATGACCCACAATTGTTCGTTATCAGGAATGCAAAATATATAAAGTCATCTATACATTTTTCTGAGTGGAAATGGGATAGGAACTTTTATTACTCACAGTGGGAAAAAATATGCTCTGTCATGCAATTTTTACTGCTACTGCTCCATAATCAGGAGTAACTAAAACATGTAGACTGCACATGTGATTTCAGCTTCACAGCACAGTTCTCAGAGCTCTGTTGCATTACAAGCTGTGCCCTGGTATAAAATCAATTTAAGGACCTTACTTTTGTTCAAAGGATCATTACGGTGGTTCCTCCAATTTCTTTTTTGCCAATTAGGCTGTTAATTTGCTTAGCTCTATTCATTAAAGGGGTTGTCTCACTACGAAGATTATAGTTGAAAATGTGGGGACCAAAAATCTAAGGATGTACGTCCTTGGTTTCTATTGGCAAAGTGCTACGGTTTTAGAGAACGGGCTGGTTTACATGTGCTTAGCAACGGTGTTTGTTTACTGGTCAGGGAAGCATTCTGTCCTGCCCAGGTCGTGCACATGAAAGGAAAGGCAGTGAAGAGGAGGGGCAGGGTTGTGTGTATTGGCAGCAAAGGAAGGAGGAACGGGAGGGAGAGATAGGGGGTTGTGTGTATTGGCAGCGACATGCAGGGACAAGAGGCAGTGAAGAGCGGGGGAGGGTGTATTGGCAGCCAAAGGAATGTGTGTATTGGCAGCCACAGGGATGGAGGAGAGGCAGTGAAGAGGATAAAATACACACAAACCCCCTGCATGTCCTCTCACTGCTTCTCCTCCTTGCCTGCCAATACACACATCCCTGCCCCTCCTCTTCACTGCCTTTCCTTTTCATGTGCACGACCTGGGCAGGACAGAATGCTTCCCTGACCAGTAAACAAACACCGTTGCTAAGCACATGTAAACCAGCCCGTTCTCTAAAACCATAGCACTTTGCCAATAGTAACCAAGGACGTACATCCTTAGATTTTTGGTCCCCACATTTTCAACTATGATCTTCGTAGTGAGACAACCCCTTTAATGGAACTAAGCTGAAAATAACCTGGGGACAGTGTGGTGCTGTTTCAAGAATTTAAAACAACCAAGTTTTTTGTAATTCTGTATGGCTCCTTTGATTGTCTCTGTTACTTTCATATAGATATGTAGAGGTAGCAAAGCTCAAATCGGTTTACCCATCTCCAACATGTATGGGATATCAGTAGGATATCGCACCTCTGCGAGCCGCACCTATCTCAGGAATGGGCCCCACAAACTCAATCAGCTGTAATTGAAATTCCCATAGAAGAGAATTGAGAGTGCCAGGCATGCACAGCCACCCCTCTGTTCTGCACAGAGAAGTTCGGGGACTGTTCTCAAAATAGGTGCTGGTCACAGAAGCAGGACCCACACCTACCATACATTTATGGCATAGCCTATCAGTATCTCATTGAGGTCTGATTTGGAAAAAAACTATTTATGCTTTGCTACATCTGTATTCTCCTAAAAATAGAATATACAGTTTATGCAGTTTAATAGAGCCAGGTAGCCAGATGACCAAAGGAGCCATACAAAATTCTAAAAATGTGGTTGCTTTCTTCCACAAACAGCATCCATGTGGGCCCTGCCTCTAGAACCAGCACCTACTTAGTGAACTGTCCTGACTGCATGGCAACCGGCCTGGGTAGGATATTTTGGTGCCCTAGGCAAATGGGGCAATTAGTGCTCCTCTCCTGCCATAGTGCCTGCAGTATGCCCTCCCCAGCTATGTGGAATGAGAAAAAAACACAATTGTGCCATCTTTTTTTGAGGTTTCAGTTTTATAAAGTGTAACTAACAGCCGATACCCATCGTATATGGAGCAGGCTGAACTCATGACACGCTATATACATCCTTGTGTCCCCTTCCTGATAGACATAAGGCAGCACCCAAGGTGGTCGCCTACCCATACATGCCCATTGTGCCGATCCTGCATGGCACTCTCCGATCTGTTCTACAAGAATTTTGAGTGCAACTGAGCGAGTGGGACGAAGAGTGGCCTGTTCTCAAGATAGGTGCAGGTCCCAGAAGTGGGGAAAGTACCTATCAAATATGTATGGTATATCCTATTGATATGCCATAAACGTCTGCAATGGGGAAACCCATTTAACGTGACATCTAACGCATGCTGTGGCAAAGCACTGTATCTTAATCTTTTCAATGGCTTCTGCTGTGTCCTCAGTTAAGATGTGGCAAGTTACCTCTGCCAGGTTGTCTTTACCATATCCATATCAAGAATTTCCAGTGGATTTTCAGAACAAGCAATGATGTGGGTGAGTATTAATTTTTTCTGACCGCAATGTCACCTGTCTTCAAGCTCCACCAGCTTAGCTGAAGAACACCATAGCGCCTAAGATGTTCTCCTACACTCAGACACTGATTTAACTGCTCACATAGCCTCTCTATCCTATACTAAGTAACATGATCCTTCAATGTGGAGCATTATTATTATTATTATTATTATTTATTTTTTTGAGCGCCCTTGGTTCCAGAGCGCTGTACATTCAGGTTTCATACATAACATAGGTCAAATAAGTACAAGGTGACAAGTTACTAACTAACAACTGGTACAAAAGGAGAGAGGTCCCTGCCCGTGAGGGCTTACACGCTAAAAGGAAGGTGGGAAGAGACAAGGTGAGGGGCAGACATGGTTGTGGATAGTGTAGTGACAGCAGGGTTATTGTTGGTTGTAGGCAATCCTGAAGAGATGGGTTTTCAGGTTGCTTTTGAGGCTGGTGAGAGTGGGGGAGAGTCTGATGTGTTGGGGCAGTGAGTTCCAGAGTGTGGGTTGAAGCACGGGAGAAGTCTTGGAGACGGTTGTTGGGAGGAGCTGATAAGGGGAGAGCAGAGAAGAAGGTCCTGTGAGGAGCGAGGTTGCGTGACGGGAGATATCTGGAGATTAGAGCAGAGATGTATGGAGGGGAGAGGTTATAGTTAGAGCCTTGTAGGTCAAGGTTGCTAACTTGAACTAGATTCGCTGGGCAATGGGAAGCCAGTGAAGGGATTGGCAGAGGGGAGAGGCAGAGGAGTATCGAGGAGAGAGGTGAATCAGACGGGCAGCAGAGTTAAGGATGGATTGGAGGGGAGCGAGAGTGCTAGCTGGGAGGCCACAGAGAAGGATGTTGCAATAGTCTAGGCGTGAGATGACGAGGGCATGGACGAGCATTTTTGTGCTTTCGTAGTTAAGGAATGAACGGATACGGGAGATATTTTTCAGGTGGAGGCGGCAGGTGGAGGTGAGGGTTTGGATGTGCGGTTTGAAGGACAGATTGGAGTCAAGGGTTATCCCAAGGCAGCGGACTTGTAGAGCTGGTGAGAGAGTGTAGCCATTGAGCATTTTCACTTTTCATAATTTTCAGGAGTTTTCAGTGAAGTTTATATTTTTTAATACAGTTCCTCCCGGTGCCCGATGAAGTTTCAATGAATTCATAATTTTTCTTTCATAGCACCATATGTATATACAAATATATGGTTGCCATTATTCTTTCACCTGTATCCAACCAATTTACAAGTATTGTATACATCAATATGATTCTTACAGCACAGTTTCTATTATGTTCCTAGAAGCAATAAAGGAAGACTAGTATAGAAAATCTGTGACTTACTTGGTAACCAGTATTATTCTTGAATTCCAGACCAAAGTATTCTTTCTCAGTCAGGTTTAAATGACTGCAACTCATATTGAACAATTCTTTTCCAGGAGCTTTTTGCTGCAGAATGAAAGAAAAATGTACTGATAAATTCTGCTGCATTATACTAATGAACTTTTTTTTATTCTGTTCTTCTATAAAAAACAGTTCTCCTCAAACCTATATACATCTTGTGCATGCCCCGCCTCTATGCGCCTATTAGAAGAATGTATAAACTATATTTACTATAGATTTTTTTCTGAGTAAAGACAAAGGGGGACATGTATGATTGGGTTTTTCACCCTTTTCTGGCGTAAAATGCGCTTAAGTGAGCCGGCTACGATGTCTAATGGCATGCGCCTAATGAATGCGTTAGGCGCATTGTTCGTAAGACTCAACACTTTCTAATGCATCTAACATGAGGGCATGTTTTGAGGGCATTCTGGGGCATTATGGAGGCGTGTCGCACCACACTCGTAATATTAGACACACCTATGAATGTGGTTCTGCAAAACTAGGCGCATTACTGCTTGAACAGGCAGACCTATTTCAGTGTGATCTGCCTGAACCTGAGGAATCAAAGTAGAGCTCGATTTGCTATTAGGGCAAAAAATGTCCCTTATTTCTCAACTTAAAACAGTACAATAATAAAAAGTAATTTATGATAATTATCAAACGTTATAAAATTAAATTATTTAAATTTAATTAAAAATGTTATCATATAAAATTAACATAAAAATATATAATATCCCAAAAATATAAAAATATCACCTATAAAATGCATTTAAATTTAATAGAATCTAGAAATTGTTTGACATTAAATAACCCACTGATGTTGTTGTTGTGATTTTACAATTTGAAATTTTTACTGCATTAAATTTGAAGTTTAATTTTGCTGCTCTCCCCATTTATTCTACATACAAGAGCAGGCACATCACAGGTCTTGCTGGGACCTGTGGTCCACCAAGCAAGATCAATGCCATAGTGAATAGAAACTGACAGGCTATTCTAATGACTTTTCTTTTATTTCCAGCTGATCTATAGCCTTTATACATGTTAGGAGCATTACTAATGTGCCTAAGTTCCATTATGCGCCTAACACATAGGCGAAGTGCGTCGAACTTTAGACTCCATTTATAATCGCACAAAAACACTTAGGGCACCATGTATGAATCTCGCCACGTCGGGGCGCACCTTTTCGCTGGTTTTCCGGCGAAATCTGCGCCTGATTGATGTCGGCACTGGGGCGCGCTCATGCATCCTATGTAAAGTCCGCCGCGCCTCGCCAGTGTTTGAGGCGCAGTGCGCCTATGATTCGCCGTCCGAGGAGGTGCGCTCATACATGCAGGGAAAAGTTCCCTGCGCCTCGCCAGTGTGTGGGGCACAGTGCGGGGACCTGGGCGCAGTGCGGGGACATGGGCGCGTGCGGGACTGCGTCACATGTATTCCGATGCGAGACAGGCTGGAGAACAGCGAGAAATCATTAAAGATGTCGCTGCGGAATATGAATAAAAAAATCGCCTTTATAAAGGCGGAAAACATTCTCAGAAAAAGAGCTCAAACCTCAAAAATAAAAAATACATAAAAAAAATCACTTTCCAAAAATCTAGAACGGCGCTATATCAATAATTCGGATATTGGAAATTGCTGGGAAATACAGTAATTCAAATTCTGAAAGCTATTCTCATTGGTCGGCAGAAACTGGCCAATCAGAATAGGAGCGACAGTGAACCATTAAAACCTATGGAGAACTATTGACCAATCAGAATCAAAGGTGGGACAGTTCAAAATACAGTAAAAATGCAGAAAAGAGCTTATTGGCTGAGCTAGCGGGGGCTTGACTATCTCGGCCAATCAGAATAGGAGCGACAGGGACCCATTATAGCCTATGGATGAGTTAGAACCTATCAAAATCAAAGGCGGGACAGTTCAAAATACAGTAAAAATGCTGAAAAGAGCTGATTGGTTGAGCTAGCGGTGGCTTGCCTATCGCAGCCAATCAGAGCGTGAGCTACTTGTCCCATTGTAGTCTATGGAGTGATGGGCGCAATGCAATCTCGGCGCTCAGCGCCGAGCGGCATGGAGTATGAATAAAAAAATAATTTTTATTAAGAGTAAATTATAATCAGATAAAGAGCTGAAACCTTCTCTAAAAATAAAGCAGTTAAATCCCTAACAACGCATTTGTCGCCGAGACCGGCACTACATAAGGAATTGCAATAGAAAGAATTGCCGGGAAATACAGTAATTCAAATTGTTTAAGCTATTCTGATTGGTCGCCATAAACCAGCCAATCAGAATAGGAGCGACTAAGACCCTTTATATCTGTTATGTAGCACATTGAAATATGAATGTATTCTGGATTGTCCTTAAATCCTGCTGCTCAGATTGTGAAACCCCTCTCACCCCCCCCCCCTCTGAGAAATGGAATTTCTAGCCTGTGTCTGTAGATCCTCACCCCAGCATTTTTGACGGTTTAATTACTGAAATGTTTAGATAACAGGGGTCTTAAGCAATTTAATGGCCCACTTTATAGATGCAGCTGTCCCGGATACATGATAACCTTCGACCCCCCCACAAAACCCTTTAATTGACCTGCCCCCCAGCAGAAGCGCAGTCCGTGATTGCCATCCTGTGGCAATAGTACGCAACAACCCTCATCAGACAATCATGTGTACGCCCCCTCATCATAATGTCAACCAGTAAAAGAGTAGGCAGATATGAGAGAGGAGGAGAAAACCTGGACAGGTATAAAGCACCAAGCCAGAGACTAATCTGTGTTCATAGCTTGGGGGTCAATCCTGGATTGAGCTGTGTCTCTTATTCATCCTTACCCCGGGACCTGGAAGCTGAAACACCTTCTAAGTGTGAATTCTTTCCAATTTTATCCCTTTATTTTCATAACTGATTGATGCATATGCCATAGCCATTGTTATTATATTCTGTTTATATAAGCACTGAAAATCATTTTAAAATTAAAGTTAGCCTTAATTCGTAAGTTCTTGTTGTTGCACGGATCCATTTCCTTGAAGGAGTGTATTTTTCTTTGGTAACTGCTGAGAGAGCAGTGAGTTGACCTGTAAGCATTTTTTACGTGTTTTTAGAATATCTGTTAGGAATCGGATTCCTTCCGGCTGATTCCTTTTTGATTATTGAAGGAAGGTGGTGGCAGCGTGTATTTTTGGGGTGCTGGAGCTGTCTTGTGGTACGATTTATGCTTGATTCGCTACCTGAGTGAGAGGTGAGCGCAAGTGGAAATAACTCTACCCCATTGCAGTGGCACCCAGTCACGTGCTGGTGAGTGTGTACGTGACAATATCCTATGGAGAAGTATTGACCAATCAGAATAGGAGCGACAAAGACCCATTATAAGCTATGGAGACGTTTTGACCAATCAAAATCAAAGGCGGGACAGTTCAAAAGACAGTAAAAATACAGAAAAGAGCTGATTGGTTGAGCTAGCGGGGACGTGGCTATCCCAGCCAATCAGAGCGCGAGCTACTTCTCCCATTGTAGTCTATGGAGAGATGGGCGCAATGCAATCTCTGCGCTCAGTGCCGTGCGGCATAGAGTATGAATAAAAAAAATAATTTTTATTAATTGTAAATCATTATCAGATAAAGCGCTGAAACCTTCTTTAAAAATAAATCAGTTAAATCCGGAACAACGCGTTTGTCACCAAGACCGGCGCTACATAGGGAATTGCAATAGAGAGACTTGCCGGGAAATACAGTAATTCAAATTGTTTAAGCTCTTCTCATTAGTCGCCATAAACCAGCCAATCAGAATAGGAGCGACAGTGACCCATTCTAACCTATGGAGGAGAATTGACCAATCAGAATAGGAGCGACAGTGGCCCATTCTAACCTATGGAGAAAAATTGACCAATCATATTCAAAGGCGGGACAGTTCAAAAGACAGTAAAAAGGCAGAAAAGAGCTGATTGGTTGAAGCGGCGGGGGCTCGTCCAGCTTAGCCAATCAGAGCATGAGCTACTTTCTCATAGAGTTCTATGGGAAAAGAAATGCAGAGCGAGCTCTGTTTGTGATTGGCTAAGTTAAAAGAGGCGCGGTTATTTGGACCAATGGGAGAGCGGAGCGACGCTCCTATGGGTTTTCTAATGCAATCTGAAATAAAACTTACATGGCCAAAATCAATGATAATACTGCCGAAGGTGTCCCGATGTGTATATAAAATGAATAATAATATGGGGGTAAATATAAAAAAATATTAATTCAATAAAATCAGGTTTATTTCCGTATTTTCGTTAGCCAAGGATCAATAGTATGGGTGCAACGAAAATAAAGAAATAAACATGATTTTATTGAATTAATATTTTTTTATATTTACCCCCATATTATCATTCGTTTTATATACACATCGGGACAACTTCTGGAGTCTTATCATTTGAGTTCGGCCATGTACATTTTTATTTCAGATTGCATTAGAAAACCCATAGGAGCGTCGCTCGCTCTCCCATTGGTCCAAATAACCGCGCCTCTTTTAACTTAGCCAATCACAAACAGCGCTCGCTCTGCATTTCTTTTCCCATAGAACTCTATGAGAAAGTAGCTCGCGCTCTGATTGGCTAAGCTGGACGAGCCCCCGCTGCTTCAACCAATCAACTCTTTTCTGCCTTTTTACTGTCTTTTGAACTGTCCCGCCTTTGAATATGATTGGTCAATTTTTCTCCATAGGTTAGAATGGGCCACTGTCGCTCCTATTCTGATTGGTCAATTCTCCTCCATAGGTTAGAATGGGCCACTGTCGCTCCTATTCTGATTGGCTGGTTTATGCCGACCAATGAGAAGAGCTTAAACAATTTGAATTACTGTATTTCCCGGCAATTCTCTCTATTGCAATTCCCTATGTAGTGCCGGTCTCGGCGACAAACGCGTTGTTCGGGATTTAACTGATTTATTTTTACAGAAGGTTTTAGCGCTTAATCTGACAATGTTTTACACTTAATAAAAATGAGTTTTTTATTCATACTCCATGCCACACGGCGCTGAGCACCGAGATTGCATTGCGCCCATCTCTCCATAGACTACAATGGGAGAAGTAGCTCGTGCTCTGATTGGCTGGGATAGGCAAGCCACTGCTAGCTCAGCCAATCAGCTCTTTTCTGTATTTTTACTGTATTTTGAACTGTCCCACCTTTGATTTTGATTGGTCAAAACTTCTCCATAGGATATAATGGGTCTTTGTCGCTCCTATTCTGATTGGTCAATACTCCTCCATAGGATATAATGGGTCTTTGTCGCTCCTATTCTGATTGGTCAATACTCCTCCATAGGATATAAGGGGTCTTTGTCGCTCCTATTCTGATTGGCTGGCTTCTGCCGACCAATCAGAAGAGCTTAAACAATTTAAATTATGGTATTTCCCGGCAATTCTCTCTATTGCAATTCCTTATGTAGCGCCGGTCTCGGCGACAAATGCGTTGTTCGGGATTTAACTGATTTATTTTTAGAGAAGGTTTCAGCGCTTTATCTGATAATGTTTACACTTAATAAAAATGATTTTTTTTATTATACTCCATGCCGCACGGCGCTGAGCGCCGAGATTGCATTGCGCCCATCTCTCCATAGACTACAATGGGAGAAGTAGCTCGCGCTCTGATTGGCTGGGATAGGCAAGCCACCGCTAGCTCAACCAATCAGCTCTTTTCTGTATTTTTACTGTATTTTGAACTGTCCCACCTTTGATTTTGATTGGTCAAAACTTCTCCATAGGATATAATGGGTCTTTGTCGCTCCTATTCTGATTGGTCAATTCTCCTCCATAGCTTATAATGGGTCTTTGTCGCTCCTATTCTGATTGGCTGGTTTATGCCGACCAATGAGAATAGCTTACAGAATTTGAATTACTGTATTTCCCGGCAATTCTCTCTATTGCAATTCCCGATGTAGCGCCGGTCTCGGCGACAAACGCGTTGTTCGGGATAGAATTGATTTATGTTTATAGAAGGTTTGAGCTCTTTTTCAGAGGATATTTTACAACTAATAAAAATGTTTTTTTTTATTCATACTCCGTGCCGCATAGCGCTGAGAGCCGAGATTGCATTGCGCCCATCTCTCCATAGACTACAATGGGAGAAGTTGCTCGCGCTCTGATTGGCTGTGATACCCAAGCCACACCTTGCTCAGCCATTATGCTTTTTTCAGCATTTTTACTGTATTTTGAACTGTCCCGCCTTTGATTTTAATTGGTTCTAACTCTCCATAGGCTATAATGGGTCCCTGTCGCTCCTATTCTGATTGGCCTCTCGGCCAAGCCCCCGCTAGCTCAACCAATCAGCTCTTTTCTGCATTTTTACTGTATTTTGAACTGTCCCGCCTTTGATTCTGATTGGTCAATAATTCTCCATAGGTTTTAATGGATCACTTTCGCTCCTATTCTGATTGGCTGGTTTATGCCAACCAATGAGAAGAGCTTTCTGAATTTGAATTACTGTATTTCGCGGCAATTTCCAATAGCCGAATTCCTGATATTGCGCCGTTCTCGATTTTTGGAAAGTGATTTTTTTTAAAATATTTTTTATTTTTGAGGTTGAGCTCTTTTCTGACACTGTTTTCTGCCTTTATAAAGGCAATTTTTTTTTGGGAATCACACTCCATGCTGCACGGAGCTGAGCGCCGAGATTTCTCTTGAGATCTTCTATGCTTCCTCGCATGTTCCGTTCTTGCTTCACTTCGCCACCGCCGGAGCATTTAGACCAAAATAAACTAGGTCTGCCTGTCGGAGCTGCCAAGCGCTGCATTGCGCCGCGCTTTGGCGAGCCGCCATCGTACATGCCTCGGGGTTTTCGAGCGCGCCGTGTCCCGCCCCGGAACACCTACACCGCGCCCATTGCCCGCCCCTTCATGCGGGGCGCAGCAGAAAGTGGAGAACACTGCGCCTAACACTGCATCCCTGTGTCCGACAGGGGGATTCGGGCCGGGAGGCGCAGTTTACGCCTAAAAACAGCCGAAAACCCGGTCATGCATGTCGCCCTTAGTGCACAACTGTTCGTTCTGTTCTATGGAAGTTCCAAGTACAGCTGAACACACTGCCCAGCTATACTCAGAAGTCCCATAGAACAGAATGGAGAGTCACGTGCAAGCGCAACCAGCTCTCCATTCTGAGCCGTAACTTCTGGGGGCCTGTTCCCAATATAAGTGGGGGAACCACATCAGACTTTGATGGCATATCCCAGCAATATGCCATCAACGTCTATGGTGGAAACATTCCTTTGATATAAGTTTATTTATCAAGCCAAAAAGAGGGACCTTTCAGGAATAGTGAGCAACAAGGAGATTTGGGTCAAAAGTAGGACACTTGGGAGGAATGCCGTCTTGTATCTATTCTGTTTCAAAATGCTGTTAATGCTTTAGGTAGTGTTAATGATCAAATAATAGAGAGAAAAGAAATGGAGCTGGTATAATACTAATGTGAAGTGATTCTGGAATTAGCATGTGATGAATGAACGCTTTAATTCCACTGTCTCCTAGGACGGGTGGGATACATCAGGGTGAGGAGCGGAGCTGTTTGTTCGTATAATGAACATAACAAGTTTCCAAAAATCAAGAGCTGTTGGATAAAATTACTAGGCTTTGTGTTCAGCCTCGTCTTTAGTGACAGGGTAATGGTAGCTTGTGGTGCACAGTCATGCTAGTTCCTGTCTAACTTAAGAAAGCCTCATGTAATTAAAGCAATTAAAACGCTCTCCAATCAGGCAGTTCATGTGCTGCATTCTGTGGGTATCTTGGCAAAAGGAAGACATTGCCAACCAAGAGCTGCAAAAACAATTACAACTCCATTTAACAGTACAATGATTTCACACATACGTATCACTAGTATCTCAACTATTGTAAAGTATAAAAACTGAAATTCAATCAATCCAGTCATCATCAAGTCTTACTCCAGGATTTGTGAAATGAGATATTTCAGCCAACAATTGCTACATGACAGGTAAAGTCACATTGTTGCTACTTAATTTGCTCATCAATCTTTTTTATAATTTTGGGATATTTTTAAAGGAAGTTTTTTCAGTTTTATTAAAAAAAACAAAAAACCTTGTGCATCATATAATGAGAAGGTTTTAAAGATCCCTGCTTGTGTACA
Source organism: Phyllomedusa bahiana (assembly GCA_025379985.1). Lineage (NCBI taxonomy): Eukaryota > Metazoa > Chordata > Amphibia > Anura > Hylidae > Phyllomedusa > Phyllomedusa bahiana. The sequence goes on along the minus strand of JAODAL010020601.1, from coordinate 39,290 downwards.
TGGACATCCTGGAAATCCATTTGTCAAGAGATTTTCACACATAAGGATAGCGCACTTGTCAGGGACTGTCAGGGACACACGCAGAGACACAGACGAGTGAGGCCCTGACACTGGTCCCAACCTCTGTCCCTGCCTTTTGGGGAACCCGGCTCCATACAAGGTCGGCCCCAACCTGAAGACTGATGACTGCTCTGAGCCAAGTGGAACACAGACGACGACTAACAAACACGGAACAAACAAGAGAAGTCGGGCAGGCCAAGTCAGTAACAAACGGGCAGCGCAGTACAAAAACGTGAGACAAAAGAATAACCAGGAACCAAACAAGAGTCAAAGAGCACAGAAAGTCAGATAACAGTACAGCACAAGTATAGGCAAAGATAACCAACTAGCATGCAAAGAGGACAGGAAGGTGTGGCTATAAATAGTGAGGGGGAGGAAGGTGAGCAGAAGTGATAGGAAGAGGGAACTGTCAATCACCAAGAGAAGACATTAACCCCAATAGCGCTGGAAGATTTCTGGCCAGAAATCAATTGGGCATACAGAGTTTGCAACAGCATTCACACTAGAAGAAACGTAGAGGCCGAAGGCGCAGTTATGGTCGCAGCGGCCGTGGCTGGCGACCAGAGCCAGATGCACAGGGCCTATCTGGCACGAACGTGACAGCACTATAGTACAGTAAAGTGATCTGGGTTGTGTGCCTGTGTGATCAGGACAGCTGCCTACCCTAATTGAAGTAAACAATAAAGGTGTTTCCATTCAATAGTTACAGCGCGGAGCCTACAAACATAGAGAAATGTTAACATAAAGTATACAACAAAATTGTGACTTCTTATTGTACAAAAAATAATGAAATGAGCTGAATTTAGAACACCCCTTTAGTAAATATTTTGTATATCACTACATCAGTAAACACACAGTCGAGTCACATTATTATGATAATGTATAGAGTAACTTCCGTGTGCAGCATGGATAGCAGCTAGACAGGCTGGGAGTGATTCAATAAGCTCCTGGTAGGTAATCACAGGTATCTGGAGCCATGCTGATTGCATCCCAAGGCTGCTGGAGAGTGTGTGGGGGAAGATACATAGAGCCAACACAATGATCTGTGTGGTCCCACAGGTGCTCAATTGACTTCCAGTCTGGGGATTAGGTGCGCTGTGTAGAACTCTTGGTCATGCTCTTCCAACCAATGTTGGACATTTCTAGCCATGTGACATGTCACATTGTCTTACTGGAAGATCCCATCTGCCCCAGGGAAGACAATCAGCATGTATGGGTGTACATGATCTGCAAGATTTGAATTATACCCAAATTGGTTGAGAGTGCTTTCAACATGGATGAGCCTAGAGCTTGACAGAAAAAAATTGCCCAGACCATAACACTGCCACCACCAACTTGTGTTCTTCCAGCAATGACTGCAGGGTGTTTGTTCTCTGATGTTTGTTGCCTGACACACCAATGTTCATCCAATCAATGAAGCAGAAAATATGACTCATTGCAGAAGACAACTCTTTGACAAATAGTGGAGGTCCCATACCAATTCTGTGGATGCAACTTGGTTAGATTCAGAGCCCCATGTAAAACAGGGTTCAATGAACTATTGTTTTAGACAGACATATGCTAGCCTCCTGGTTTGTTCTGGGGGTGAGCTGCTCCACTGTAGTGGGTCGGTCTACTCTTTTGCACCTTTGTAGCCAACATTCACCTCTCACATCAATGGTACATGGTGTGCCGCAGTTTTTATGTCATCTATTAACGTTGATGCCATTTGTCCAATGACAATACATTTTCATCTCCACAGTACGCAAACAGTTCACAAACTGTGAAGTTTTAGAAATACTGCCACCCTTTGTCGAAAGCCGGTAATAACCCATTTTTACAACTCTGATACATCACCCTTTTAACCCATGACAGCAGAGAGGGATGTGTGTGCACACGGCCTATTACACACCTTATATATCCATCAAGCCAGCTCACCACATGTGATTTCCTTCAGGACCAACTGGGTATATTTTTTTAAGTTTACTTAAATTTGGGGTTTTTTTTATGTGTAGATACTTTTATTAAATAATACAATATAAAACACACTACATACAAAGCGCTTTTGTAGCTTTATTTTGGGTCAGTGGCGTTTTTCTGTTCTTTATTAGGAATAGAAAAAGACAAAAAAAATTATTTAATATATAAATGTTGGAAAATAAAAAATGCGAATAGGAAGCTAGCAAAAACAGCATAAAAACACTTTTACGAATTTAAAAGAAAAATGAAGTAAGTCTTCGGGTGAGTGTACCTGTTTTCACAGTCATTTTTAATCTGTTTTTACATATGTGTTTTTCTGGACAAAAACTGCAGCAGCCAGATGTTAACTGGAAGTCAATAAAGATATATAAAATGTACTACAGTCATTGCTTTTAATATTTTGGCATCTCTTTGTGCTTTGGGTGTGTTTATTTTTGTAAATATTGTATTATATCTTTTCATGGGACAACACTGAAGATATGACTCATTGATACAATGCAAATTAGTCAGTGTACAGCTTGTGTAACAGTGTAAATTTGTTGTGCCCTCAAAATAACTCAACACACAGCCATCAATATCTAAACAGCTGGCAACCAAAATGAGTACACCGCTAAGTGACAATGGACAAATTGTGCCCAGAGTCAGGGGCGTAACTTTGGTTCAAAAAGTGGGGGGACCATTTTTCCCTCTCATCCCCTATCTTCTTATCCCTCCCTCCTTCACTTGCCTTCCCTTTCACTTCCCTTCCCTTCTCTCCCCTCCTATCCCTGCAGTGAAGCGACTCCCCCAAGCCAGGTAGTAGGTCTGAGGGAGCTCTTCAAGCTCCCTCAGCGGGTCCGGGCGGAGGCCGTACGCCAAACACTTTTGGTGCAATCCGTAAGGTTATGAGCGGCTCTCTAATTACTGAAGTTTAGAGCCTAAAAAGCAGCCCTGGCAATGAAACCGAACCAGCCCACCTATAATATTTCCCCCTCTAGATGTAAATAAAAAAATTTGTGCAATTCAGCAAATTTCGCTTGACCCCCTTTCCCACCCCCCATCACTACTCCATTAAATTTGTTAGACACACAACAGAGTGAGGAAAATAAAAGAACCCAATCTCACTGTACACCTAGGAATCATTTGTCACATACTGTACCCCAAAATGTATTTTATTGCATACCATACACCAGAAATGACATCACTCACTGCACCCCAGAAATTAATTATATTACACCTTACTAGTTGCACCTTAGAAATGAGTTGTACATTATACTTAAGAAATAATATAATTCATTATACCCCAAAAATGTCTTATATTATACGTTGAACCCTAGAGATGAATTACATTACTCACTGTACTCCAGAGATTACATTACACCATACCCCAGAGATTACATTACACCATACCCCAGAGATTACATTACACACCATACACAAGAGATTACATTACACACTGTACCCCAGAGATTACATTACACACCATACACCAGATATTCCAGTACTCACTACACACCAGAGAGTAGTTTACACACCGTACCCTAAATATTACTGCCTTATTCTCCGACCCCCAGAGCTTTCATTACACACGGTAGAACCAAGTCTGTATTACACCATACTCCAGAGATTATTACATTACACACTGTACCCCAGAGACTACATTAGACAAGGTACCTCAGAAATTGTGTGTGTGTAAAACTCAGACACACTACACGCTTAGGGTGGGTTCACATGATGGTTTTTCTGCACTGACAGTGTCATTTGCTTGTTGGAAATTTGACGCTTGCAAACGCAGAATTCCAATGAGCAAACGACCCAGACTGCCCGTGAGAGATTTCTGCCTCCTATCCTTTAGTGCAGTTAGTGCGTAAAACACCTTAAAGAATTCTGTGTAGGCGCTGACAGTACATGCCGAAAATACTCAAGTAAAATCAGTGTCATCTAAACAATGACACTGATTTCACATAGGGTATAATGTAAATCAGTTTCCTACCGGATTGGACGATGGTTCTGAGGCAGATCCAGCACTGAATCTGCCCCAGAATCAGCCATCATATGTTCTGCATGAATGTACCCTTAAGGTATGTTCACAAGGTGTATAGCAGGGCGTACTGTGCGCTCTGCTATATGCCGGGTGTTTTAAAAGTACGTGCTGGCCAGTCCATACATCTAAAATGCTGCGGGGCCAGCTCCATTCACTTTAATTTTCCCCGGCAAGTAAGTGCAGGGAAGATGTGACATTGCTAGACACATGGCTTTACATACATTATAAACACATCTCACATATACAATACATACCCTACTCACATGCACACACAACGCCTAGCACCCTTGTCTCCTCCTTACCTGTCTCCTGTAATCTGGTGCAATTGGCATTCGGCAGGAGCTTTTCTTCCCTGATGAGGGCTGAGCATAGGGGAAGTGGCAGGGCCGGACTGGAAATAAAAATCAGCCCTGGCACTAAGCCCCCAGCAGCCCACATACAAAATCCGTTTACAAAATGTCCCTTGTTCTCTCACCTCGCCACTTTCTAAAATAAACTACACTATAAAGCTGCCTTCACACGGAGCATTTTTGGTGCATTTTTGTGCAGAAAGGCAGAGTAGTTAATGCTGTACATTTCTGCACAAAAAAAAACGCATCAAAAAATGCACCAAAACCGCTCTGTGTGAGAGCTCCCTACATACAAGCAAGAAAGAAAGTGGTGCAGAGAAACCCCTCGTCACAGAGTCAGGTGTGCGCTTGCTTTACAATCAGGGACAAGCCTACACTGCCTCCAATATAACCTACAATCCCACGAATCACATCACCAGTAGTCAGGTCACCATCACACGAATACAGCACTGATTCAACCCAGAAGTAAAATGACCCCTGACAGCCGGGACTCACAGGAGACGTCATCTCCGATGGGAGTTGTTCTCTTCTCCTTTTCTTCTCCTTCTGGCCCAAACCTCCATGATGTCTTCCCTGATGAGTCGTTCCCTTCCTTTTCTTTCTCTGTCCAGTACAGCATGCAGTGTCCTCTTCTAGTGGTCACTACTCGTCCCTGTAGAATTTACAACAAATACATCTTAGACTCCTCTCTTTTCCAGCACTTTCCTATCAATTCCCCAAACAGCGTATGTTAGACCCTAAAAATTAGAAATTTAAAAATGTCTGATAAGTGGCATGTAAATAGGTAGACCCCCATTGGGTAGGTAAACAGGGCCTTCCTCCATTAATTTGGTAGGTAGACAGGGCCTACCCCCAGTAACTAGCCAGGTAGCTGGGGCTGCCCCCAGTAACTAGCCAGGTAGCTGGGGCTGTCCCCAGTAACTAGCCAGGTAGCTGGGGCTGCCCCCAGTAACATTACATAGGCAAGCAGGGCCAGTATATAGCCAGGCAGGACCAGAATATAGGCAGGCAGGGCCACTATGTAGCCAGGCAGGGCCAGTATATAAGCAGGCAGGGCCACTTATAGGTAGGCAGGGCCAGTATATAGGCAGGCAGGGACAGTATATAGGTAGGCAGGGACAGTATATAGGTAGGCAGGGCCAGTATATAAGTAGGCAGGGCCAGTATATAAGTAAGCAGGGACAGTATATAGGCAGACAGGGCCACTTATAGGTAGGCAGGGCAGTATATAGGCAGGCAGGGCCATTATATGGGAAGGCAGGGCTGATATATAGGTAGGCAGGGCAGTATATAGCTAGGTAGGCAGGGCTTATATATAGGTAGGTAGGGGCTGTATATAGGTAGGCAGGCAGGGCAGTATGGGGCAGTATATAGGTATGCAGGCAGGGCAGTATATAAGTAGGCAGGAAGGGCAGTATGGGGCAGTATATAGGTATGCAGGCAGGGCAGTATATAGCCAGGCAGGGCAGTATGGGGCAGTATATAGGTATGCAGGCAGGGAAGTATATAGCCAGGCAGGGCAGTATATAGACAGGCAGGGCAGTATGGGGCAGTATATAGGTATGCAGGCAGGGCAGTATATAGCCAGGCAGGGCAGTATGGGGCAGTATATAGCCAGGCAGGGCAGTATGGGGCAGTATATAGGTATGCAGGCAGGGCAGTATATAGCCAGGCAGGGCAGTATGGGGCAGTATATAGGTATGCAGGCAGGGCAGTATATAGCCAGGCAGGGCAGTATGGGGCAGTATATAACCAGGCAGGGCAGTATGGGGCAGTATATAGCCAGGCAGGGCAGTATGGGGCAGTATATAACCAGGCAGGGCAGTATGGGGCAGTATATAACCAGGCAGGGCAGTATGGGGCAGTATATAGCCAGGCAGGGCAGTATATAGCCAGGCAGGGCAGTATGGGGCAGTATATAGCCAGGCAGGGCAGTATGGGCCAGTATATTGGTATGCAGGCAGGGCAGTATGGTGCAGTATATAACCAGGCAGGGCAGTATATAACCAGGCAGGGCAGTATGGGGCAGTATATAGCCAGGCAGGGCAGTATGGGGCAGTATATAGGTATGCAGGCAGGGCAGTATGGGGCAGTATATAACCAGGCAGGGCAGTATGGGGCAGTATATAGGTATGCAGGCAGGGCTAGTAGTTTAAAAAAAAAAAAAAAAAAACAATACTTACCTGAAGTCTCTGCTTCTGCTTCCTCTTCACTTCTCTTGGTCCGGAGCGCCGAGCGCGGGACGCGTAGCAGGCACGCGATGACGTCATCACATCGCGCACCTGCCCCGTGGCATCCTGGGAGCTGAACAGACGGGATCAGAAGATCCCAGCTGTTCAGCCTCCGCCGCTGCTTGCACCATGCGGTGCAGGCAGCGGCTGTGATGGCTGCATGGCTGGGTCGGTGACCCGGCCGTGCAGCGAGGGGGGACTGTCGGCCCCCTGGCACAGGGGTCCGGTCGCATATGCGACCATTGCGGCCCCTGTGCGTGCGCCGGCACTCGGGGCCCGCCGGGGGGAAACACCGGCCCCCTCGGTGGGTGATCCGAGCCGGCCCTGCGGCCCGGACCCCAGCGGCCCGCCGGGCAAATGCCCAGTTTGCCCTATGGGCAGTCCGGGCCTGGGAAGTGGTATACAATGGGAGGGAAAGATACAGCCCCAGATACAGAGTGTGCTGGACTGTGAGCAGCGTTCTCATTGGTGAAACAGACTCTGCTGACTCCTGCTCTACCAATCACTCTAACTCTGCACTGGCACTTGAGGCTGCTGCCTACTCTGCCCCCCCCCAAGATGCACAGAAATATAAGAGGCAAAGGGTTAACTTCTTCCTCCTCTGTGCTCTGCTCTCCTACTTACCATATACTCATACTTTCATATGGATTATTTTTTATTGAAGTGGCTAAAAAGTGGGGGGACTATCTCCCACCCAGCAAAAAGTGGGGGGACCAGTCCCCTTTGTACCCCCCCTAAAGTTACACCTATGCCCAAAGTGTCAATATTTTGTGTGAATACAAATAAATAGCCAGCTCCAATAGTGTAACAGAAGGAAAACAATTTGATTCAGTGTTCTTTAAAATGAAAGCTTTATTTCGTACATAAAACTGGCAGTGGACAACCAGCAGCTTACGTGTTTCAGGCAAGATTGCCCTTAATCAAGCTATGCTTCAGGGCAACCTTGCCTGAAATGCTGAAGCTGCTGGTTGTCTGCTCACTGGCAGTCTTATACGTGGAAAAAAGCTTTCATTTTAAAGAACACTGGATCAAATCATTTTCCTTCAATAATTTGTGTGGCCACCATTATCTTCCAGCACTGCCTTAACTCTCTTGGGCATGGAGTTCACTAGAACTTTATAGGTTGCAACCACAGAGCTGGTAGAAGTTAGAGACCTTGCACTTCTCAACCTTCTGTTTTGAGGATGCCCCACAGATGCTCAAAAGGGTTTAGGTCTGGAGACATGCTTGGCCAGTCCAGCACCTTTACCCAGGTAGTGGTCATTTTGGAGGTGTGTTTGGGGTATTACTGCCCTGCAGCCCCGTTTCCAAAGGGAGGGGATCATGCTTTGCTTCAGTATGTCATAGTAAATGTCGGCATTTATGGTTTCCTCTATAAATTGTAGCTCTTCACAGCTGGCTGCACTCATGCAGCCCCAAACCATGACACTCCCACCACCATGCTTGACTGTAGTCAAGACACACTTGTCTTTGTACTCCTCACCTGGTTGCTGCAACACACGCTTGACACTTTCTGCGCCAAATAAGTTTATCTTGGTCTCATCAGACCTCAGGACATGGTTCCAGTAATCCATGTCCTTAGTCTGCTTGTCTTCAGCAAACTGTTTGTGGTCTTTCTTGTGCATCATCTTTAGAAGAGGCTTCCTTCTGGGATGACAGCTATACAGACCAATTTGATGCAGTGTGTGGGATATGATCTGAGCACTGACAGCCTGACCCCCCTCCCCTATAACCTCTGCAGCAATGCTGTCAGCACTCAAATGTTGTTTTTGAAAAGACAATCTCTGCATATGACGCTGCATATTCTTTGGTCAACCATGGCGAGGCCTGTTTTGAGTGAACCTGTCTTAATAAACCGCTGTATGTTCTTGGTCACTGTGCTGCAGCTCAGTGTCAGAGTGTTGGCAATCTTCTTATAGTCTAAACCATCTTTAAGGAGAGAAACAGTTCTTTTTTTTCATATCCTCAGAGAGCTCTTTGCCATGAGGTGCCATGTTGAACTTCCAGTGACCAATTTGAGAGATTGTAAGAGCGATAACACAAAATTAACACACCTGCTCCCCATTCCCACCTGAGACCTTGTTTTCTCATCATATCTAGAAAGGTGTGGTCACGCTGGTATCGAATTCTACATGCCAACAAGACTACAGTATGCTCTGAACTCAGGTGGATTATAGTGTTTAAAAGGTCTTGGAAAGTCTCTTCAAGATAAATTATATCTGCTCCTAGAATCACATCAAAATGAGAAAAAATGCTCAAGTCCGATGCCCCAGTTCAGTGGTGTCACTGTCATCCTGTGCTCAAGTTCTTTGGGAAGATTATCGTGAACACGGCTTAAAGTGGGACATATCTCGCCCCGTATTTCGCGCCGTACTGCGCTAAATACGGGGCGAGATACGTTCCAGTCATTACGGTAATCCACAGTTCTCATCGAGAACTATGGATTACGTCTCCTCTCCCTACACAATACAGCGAGCGGGGAGAGAAGTGACATGTCAATTGCTAGCGGCGTATACGTGCCGAGAATAATGAATGTCTATGGGGCCGGCGGGCTGCTGGACCCCTGCTCCCGAGCACACAACGTAATGGCGGGCGAAATACGTCCCACAATTATTGCCGTGTGAACATAGCCTAACAAGTTGCATGAAACCATGAAGGACATATATGGCATATATAAAGGCCTCAAAGCAGCCTCTATGGCTGCTGTGGTTATAGTTATGCCCATGTCTGTTCACATATGTTTTTTAATCCCTTTCTGCCGATCCTGTTTTTTTTTTTGTCACGTTCATTTTTTCTCATCGCCTTCCGAGAGCCATAAATATTTTTTTTCATCTACATAGACATATGAGGGCTTTTATTTTGCAGACCAAGATGAACTTTCTAATGGTGTCATTCATCGTACCATAGAATATACTGGGAAACCATAAACAAATTTGAAGTGGGGCAAAACATGAAAAAAACATACTTGTGCCATGTTTGTGGGGGGTTTGTTTTTACGCCATTCAATCATTGGTATAAATGATGTCATCTGTATTCTACAGGTTGATATGAATCTGGCAACACCAAACATGTACGGTTGCAGCTAACACGCAGTGGTAACAGGTGGTGCCGACTCCATCCCGCACTGTTTAACCCTTTAGACGGCGCTGCAAACATGGGCGCAGCGTTTAAATGAATGAGGAATGGTGCGCTCCAATTGTAGCCCCTGCGGCAAAATCGCAAGTTTCCGATTGGTTAATATGGCAGCTGGATGCCTTGTGAAGCCTTCCATCGCTGCCATATTTTCGGTTTTATTACTTCTTGCCCCAGACAGAAAGTAGTGAAGCCGCCATATTGGTACACCCTAATGCATTGCCTATACAATGCAATAGGCTGTGTAAACAATCGCGCCCCCTAGTCATGAAGCACCCTAGGGGAACTCAAAGTTGCAGTAAGAAAAAAAATATATGTTTTAATGTGTAAGAAAATATAAAGGTTCAAATCACCCCCTTTTGCCATTTCACAAATAAAAAAAAAATAATGAAAAAGTTACACATATTTGGTATCGTCCCATCCGAAAAAGTCCGATCTATTAAAATATAACATAATTTATCCTGTACGCTGAACACCGTAAAAGAAAAAATTTCCAAACATCAAAATTGTGTTTTTTTGGGTAATTTTACATTTTCTAAAAATTGGAATCTAATTAATCAAATAAGTTGCATGTATTCCAAACTGGTACAAATAAAAAAGTATAGTCCAGCCCGCAAAAAATGCCCTCTCACTCAAATCCATAGCTTTTAGTACAACAAAGTCATTGGTCGCAGAAAATGGCGTTGCGGCGCAAATTTCAGGCATCGAAAATGTCTTTTTTACGGTTCCTAAACATAACAAAAACCCTACATGTTTGGTGTTTCCGGAACCTGCAGAATACAGGGAACACTTCATTTATACTGGAGAGTGAACACCTTAAAAAGCTCCCAAACAAGGTGCAAGTACGTTTTTTTTCCCATTCCTTTCCACTTGGAATTTTTTGCGGTTTCCCAGTACATTCCATAGTAGGGTGAATAACACCATTAGAAAGTACATCTTGTCCCACAAAATAAAAGCCCTCATTCATATGTCTGGTGGTGTAGGTGGAAAAATAAAAAAGTTATGGCTTTGGGAAGCTGAGGAGGAAAAAACAAGCATCAACCCCAAAAAATGCAAGGTCCTTAAGGGGTTAACACATATTTTTTTTTTTTACCTTAACATTGAGAACCCCTAGGGTGCTTGACCACTAGGGGCCCGGTTGTTAATACAGGGTGTTAATGGGGTGTACAAAGATAGCGGAAGTAGTAAAACAGAAAACATAGCAGCGATGGAAGCCTTTACAAAGCTTCCAGCTACCATGTAAACCAATTGGGACCCCGGGATCTCGCGATACTGTTTCTCATTCACTTAGACCCCACAATCACCGCAGCGTCTAAGGGGGTTAAACAGTACGGAATGGAGCCAACTCCATTCCATGCTTTTACCGGCGGGTTTCAGCTGCAATTAGTGGCTGGCACCCGCCGCCTATGCAGCCCCTTACCGACACTAGGACGTACTAATACATCAAATTTCAGTAACTGTCAGTTCCTGTCTATAGTAATGTCTTCTATGGAGTAACTGAATTGACTAACAGTCATGTGACTACCATGCACATCATGTAACCTCCTGGCGTTCAGTTAACAGCAGGATTAAATGACATCTATAGGGGAACTGAATAAGAAAAATGGCAGAATATTTATTATTAATATAGTTACTCCAGCAACTTCTTCACTTGTTTAGCTTCTTTCTCTCTAGTTAAATGTTATCTGTTAAAAAAACACAACACACATAACTGTCTCTAGGTGATGTTGTCATGTTGCTGGCTATGTAGGGTCCCCACCTGTAACAGTGTGGTATTTGTAGCATAATGTATGTGAATTGTACTGTATACAGTATATAGTGTGCATAGAAGGGGTTAACTAATTTAGCACTTTTTTTAAGGCAGAGAGCACCTTAAAGGGGTTTTGCCACGATCTTATTTCATACCTTCTGCATCCAGTTCTTAAGCTCTGTGTGTTCAGAAGGGGGCACATGTGATTTGTTTGAATTGCAGATCCTGTGACCCAGCAGGATGACATCACCAGGCCTTTCCTCTCTCTAGTCAAAGAAAGGTCTGTTTATGTATAGAATTGTAAGTAGCTACACTGTAGCTCAGAGGTAACATTTTTGCTTTACAGCACAAGGGTTCTTGGTTCAAAACCTGTGGATTTTATTTCTCTTTATCAATGCACATACCTCACTTGAGGTTTCTTTTTTTATTTGCACTGTTTGACTTATTACTAACTAGTCCAAAGGACAGGAGTAGAATGACAGCACCCGGGGTTTGAACACTCAGTAGCTACTTGAGAAGAAAGGTGATGTCTGAGCATGTGCGACCAGGACTGAGAAGCTCTCATCCCTGGTCATATCCCCTGGAGATGAGGTGTAAAAAATGGATCACTAAAGGAGCAGCTAAAAAAAACGGTGCAGAATTTTTAATAATGATGAATGGTGAAAATGTTTATTATTTAATTTTCAAACTTCCCACGTCAATTTTACTTCGTGGCAAAACCCCTTTAAGATAGGAAAGCATGGCTGGGCCTGCAGCCAATCAGTGTGAGCAGGATGGAGGGGCTGAAGGCATACAGTTAAAAGTGGGTCTGCAATGTGCTCAGCAGTTCATTTCTGAGTTGGTTCAGTTTAGTTCAGTAAGGCTATTTCTACACGGCATAGCTTTATCGTCAGATTTTCGGAGGATTCAGTATTCTGAATCCACTGAAAATCTGACAGTACACTGTGCTGCATAGACAGCAATGAAAAATCCGTGCTGTAGTCTATACAGCACAGTTTTTTTTCCCATCGGGTTTAAAATCCAGCGGAATATACAACATGTTGCATATTCCGCTGGATTCTTCTCAGATTTGCCATCAGCCATACATTGAATGTACGGCACTGATGGCAAATCTGAAAACTGACCGCGGCTTTAACGCAAATCCGCGCCAAAAAAACGCGGTCCTGCAAGTGTCAAAATGACGTCGGGTTTTGAACAGCATTTTGACACTTGCCGTGTAGACTTAACCTAAGAAGTTCCAGCATCTGGGATCACCTCTCACACTAGCCGGCAGCGTGGTGTCCAGGCAGCAGGATAACATCTGCCTGTTGCTCACAGGGACACATAGATGGAGAGAACAGAAAGAAAGAAGCAGGAACAGGCAGACAGAAGAGAGAGAGGTAGAGGAGACAGAAATTAGGACCGCTTGGGGAACTGTCCTAGGAGAGTGGAAGGAGCCAAGAAACAGAAGTTAGGGCAGTGAGAGAAATTGTCCTGGGAAAATGGAAGTGAAGGTAAGGACAAACATGTTAGAACAAGTAGCCCAGGGAGCGTATTGTTGTGAACAAGTAACCCATCAACAGGACTGCTGACCTGTAGGCTGAGGAGAGGAAGGGGAAAAAAAGGGCCAAATAGTTTTTAACCAGAAAACCCTTTAGGAAAGGCATTGGGGACGAAGGAAAGAAGTGTAAACCCCCAGTTGGGCAATTTCCGCCGTAAAGTCTTCCCTGAAACTGTGAGTAAAGCTTGCAGATCCCCATCTGAGAGTCTCAGTGGTTAATTCCAGCACTGGGGGCTAAAACAAACTGGACCCAGAACTAGCAACTCTTGCCTTTATGCAAACGGGGAAAAAAAAATTCACGGGTCAGAAATTTGGGGCTTAGCAAGTGAAAAACGCACATCAACTTAACACCTGTTCACACCAGCATGCAGAAAACCGCAGTATAAGCATGGGACTTGCACAGATGCAAAATTACCATAAAACAACCACTCACACAAACCCAGTGTATGAGGGGGGGGGGTTTTGCTGGTACTACAATTCATAAAATAAGGGCGATAAAAAGGGGGGTTCCTATAGACGGGCCCCGGGGCCCAGCTTTTTCTAGGGCCCCCAACCAAAACACGGGCCCTCTGCTCCCCAAACGTTGGGCAGAAAAAAAAAATGAAAAAACGGAAAAATTTAAATATGGGGGTATTACTAATAAAAAAGGGTGTCACTAATAGGTTGTAACCCCAGCAGGGGTTACCACACGTTTCTTTTTTTTATGCACACTTTTGTTACCCCGTTATTATATAAAAATTGTATACCACCTGTATGTATTTTTGCCCCCAAACACCAGAAACACACTGCTTCTTATTAACATAATGGAAAAGTCTAAAAAAAATCACCAAGATATCAGGAAGAAAATTTGTAAAACTTGCAAAAGTCTGGACATCCTTTGGGTGCAATTTTTTCCCAAATACCTGAATCCCCGTTCATCTGTACAAAAAATTAAACCAAGTACAAACAAGAGGGAATGTCCAGCCATCATACCACCTGGAAAGAACGGTTTTCTTGTCTCAAGATGAACGTGCTTTGGTCTTACATTGTATATCAACCAAAAACAAAAACCTTGTGAAGAGCTGGGGGAATCACTTAAATTGTGTCTTACCACAGTAAAAAATGATAAACAACGGGGCTGAAAGGCCACTCTGCCCGGGGGAAGCCATTACCTCCAAAAAAAAACATATAAAATCCAGATTAAAAATTTTTAAATACACACAGGACAAAACCACATTTGGAAACATGTCCCCCTGATTTGAACAAAGCCAAAATTTTAACTGTTTGCCTAATGACCATGTTAAAAGTTTGGGGGAAAAAGGGAAAAGCTTTTGGAACCTAAAACACCATCCCAAATATGAAAACAGGGGTGGCACTCATGTTGTGGGGGTTTTTTTTTTTGCTGCGGGGGGGACGGTGCACTTTCAAAAATAAATGGGGAAACGTGAAGAAAAAAAGATTAGTGGCAATTCTGAAACAACATCTCAAACAACAGCCAGGGGAAATTAAAGCTAGGACGGAAAAAGGGCTTCCAAATGGGCAATGACCCGAACAACTGCCAAAACTGGTTACAAAGTGGTTTAAGGGTCAAAGTCAATGTCTTGGAGGGCCCCCTACTGGCCAATCCTATTTAAAATTTTTTGGGGAAAGCTGAAAAGGGAGGGGCGACAAAGGCGACCCCAAAACAGACCATTTTTTTCACCATTTCTTCAAGGAAGGGCCAAAATTTCCCAATAACTATTTTTGAAAGCTGTGGAAGGATATCCAAAAGTTTGACCCAAAAACATACAGTTTAAAGGCAATCTAAAACCAAATACTAAAAATGTATGAAACTCACTCTCCTTTTTCTGACATTTGGCAAAATAAATAATTTTGGTTCCTAATTGACCTAAAACGGGGGAAGGTTATTCTGAATTCATGTCGAAGGAGAAAAACCTTCATATGTGTCTTTTTATAAAGTGTATGTAAACTTCTGGTTTCAACTGTATAACCAACAAACTGGCATGAAGAGGGCTCTGCCTGTGAGTGACTACAATCTACAAGGGATGGGGAAGGAGACAGAACGTAACAGAAGGGCCGTGTTTGAATGGTTTTTATAGAGCCGCAAGGGTAAATTTTAAAGGTTTAAACTATCCGAGAGAGGGTTTTTTTTGGCCCTTTTGAAATTTCAAGATTGAAAAAGCTAATGGGTTTTTAGCGGATTTTTTAAGAGTACGGAGGGTGTAAAAAGGAGAAATTTGGAGGGGGTTCGTGAGGCAGGGGAAAAAAAATTGATATTTTAAACAATAGGGGCCCCTTTCTGAAAACCGCTGACCTTCCAGAAAGTAATAAAAAAACCTTTAAGGGGGTTTTTTTTTTTTTTCCACGTTCTCATTTCATACCCCGTATCCAAACCTTCCCCTGTGGGGGGCCCGGGGGGCCGGGGGGGATTTTGTTTGAATTTTTAACATTGACCCAGCAGGATGCATCCCCCGGCCTTTCCTCTCCAAGAAAGAAAGGGCTTTTTTTTTAAAGTAAATTGTGATAGCGAGAGGTAAAGTTTTTTTTCCTCCGGCCACAAAGGTCTTAGGTTCAAATCCCCGGAACCAAACCTTTTTTTTTTTCTCTTTTTCATTTTTTTTACACCCATTTTTGGGTTTCTTTTTTATTTATTTTTTTTGTATTTATTTTTATCTGTTTGACTAATTACTAATGAGTACAGAGGACAGGAGTAGAGTGACAGCACCTGGGGTTTGAACACTCAGTAGCTACCTGAAGGAGGGGTGATTCTGAGCATGGACCAGGAGTGAGGAGCTCTGCCCTGTCGTACCCCTGGGACGACTGTAAAAAAGGATCACTAAATGACAAAAAAGAAAAAGGGGGGGAAAATTTTTAAAAATAATAAAATGGTAAAAAAATGATTTTTATTTATTTGAAAGCTACCCATTCAATTTTTTTACTATGTGAAAAAAACCCCCATAAAAAATTTTTCTCTCATTTTCTGGCATTTGAAAAAAAAAATAAAAATTTTTTTGAAACCCCAAATTTGATCAAAAACAGGAAAGGGGTTTATTTGATTTTATGTCAAAATGAGAAAAAACATGCAATTGTCTTTTTATATAGTTATTAAAAGTCTTTTTTTAAACTGTATCTAGGAACTGTCAAGATTGTGAATCTGTATATAACTTACTGCAACCACCAAGCATTGGTGCCTTTTCAGAGTAAAGCCTCAGTTTATGGGTTTTTGAAAATGTCTAAATTTACTACTATAAAAAAAACTAACTTGCCCCTGGTTTTAAACCCCCTTACCCCCGGACCCTTTTTTTTTGGCCTCTTTTGACAGAGCCCCATTTTTGAAATTCTGTCATGTGTCACTTTATGTGAAAAAATAATTTTTGACCTTTAACCCAAAACCATGTATTCGAGAATTTTTCCGTGCACTTGTGTTTTAAAAAATATAAGAAAATTTTGGGCCAAAAAATGTTATTTTATTTGTGAAAAATTATCAAAAATCGGCTTTGAATAATTGAAAAATTTACCAATTTTAAATTCAAAAATTTCTGCTTGTAAGTCAGTTTGATTTATTCAACTCAAAATTGTTTATAACTTGCCATCTAACCTTGTCTGCAGTAGTTTGGCATTCTTTTTTAAATGTCTTTATTTTTTTTACGATATTAGGCGGGCTTAGAAATTTTAGTAGTAATTTTTTCAAATTTTCACAAAATTTGCTAATATACATTTTATTAGTGAAGAGTCCTGTTCTAACGTGATTTTGATTGGCTGTCTGTTAGATACCCCATAAAAGACTCATCTAAGAAACTTACACCCCTTAAATATTCAAAAACCAACATTTAGACGAGTTTATTGACCATTAGGTGTATTCCACAGGAAAATAAAGGCAAAGGTGGGAAGTGAAATTTTAAAAATTTCACTTTATTTTTTTGCAGATTTGCAATTTTTATAATTGTTCACAAAGGAATACGGTAAATGTGATACAGGGAAATAACAACTTAATATTGTTTCCCCAGATTCTGCCGTTTTTTCAGAGATATCACTTATGTGGCTCATAGTGCTGTTTTTGGCTCAACCACATCCCAGAATAGGCGGAGAGCACTATGGAATCTGGGGTCTCATTTTCATTAATATTTATTTCGGGGCCTCTTCAGGTTGTGCGGCACACCCTTAAGGTGCTCGAAAACTTATAATCCCAAAAAATACCCCTTATTGGAAACTACACCCTTAAGGAAATATTTCAGGGGTGTGTGCGCATAGCGACCACAACTGGTGTGTTTACAAATCTTTTGCGGTTAGCTGTGAAAATGTTAAAAAAAATTTTCAATAATCTGCAATTTTAAGCTGAAAAATGTTTCATTTTTACAAGGAATCCTGGTAAAATAGCACCCAAACTTGTTACGCATTTTCTTCCAAAGTTCGGCCACTACCCTACATGTGGGTTTAATCGGTGTTTGGGCGCATGGCAGGGTATAAGGGACGGGAGGGCTATTTTGGCTTTTGGCGACAGCTATTGGTGGGGCATGTGATTTACAAAGCCCCAAAGTACCAGAAACAGGTGAAACCATCCAGGAAGTTAAAACTCATTTTGGATCTCAGAACGCCTCACATAGAGAATCTTCTAGGGGCGTGTATGGCATTTTGGGGCCAGGTGTACAAAGTTTGTTTTTTTTTTTTGCAGTGGGCAATGAAAATAGGGGAAATCGCAATTGCCCACTTGTTTTTTGGCGCTTCAATTTTACAGCGTGCCGTGCAGTATAAATGACTGGTTATCTTTTACTATGGGAGGTCGGTACAATGCAATAGGTTTCTAGATTTTATATGTTTTTTATTTTATGTTTTATTACTTTTTAAACAATAGAAATAAGTCTATAAAAAATTGTGTTTTATGTTGTTTCTTTTTGATAGCATAACGTTTCAGTTGTCTGTATTCGGAGTGATTCTGGGCTTGTTTTTTGTGGAGTCCTTGCATTGGGATGAGGTGACATTTTTAATAGTACCATTATGGGGTGGCATATGCCGCTGTTGAAATCACTTTTTAGTAGGTTTTGGTGAGGCATTTGAACATATACAGCATTCATGGTAGTGTTTTTTTATTTTTTTGTTTAACAGCGGTCCTGTGCAGTATAACTGACATACTAGTATTTACTCAGCAGGTCGATACGATTACGGACTAACCAATTTGTATTATTTTTTTTGTTTTACTGCTTTTAACAATAAAACACTTTTATCAAAAAGGAATAACTTGTTTTGCTTCGCACATGGTCTGAGAGCCATAACTTTTTTATTTGTCTGTGTACGAATCTGTATAGGGCCTTGTTTTCTGCAGGAAGAGTCTGACGTTTTTTAATTGGTATAATTTTTGGGGGGACCGAACTTATTTCGATCCAGTTTTCATTCCGTTTTTTTTTGGAAGGGGTGAAGAAAATTACTGCTATCTAGTATGTTTTATATTTTAATTTTTAACAGCGCTCTCGTGCCAGTATCCCAGACCAGTTTAGCTTTACTCTCTGGGTTGATACGCGTGAACCGGCGATACCCTATTTATATAGTTTTTTAAATTTTGAAGCACTTAACAAAAAAATAAGTGTTTTATATTGTGTTTAAATAATATTTATGGCATCAGCTGTCTTTCTGAGAAGCCAATAATTTTTTATTTTTCTGGTATACAGAGTGGTGTATGGACTTTTTTTTTGCGGGATGTATGATGTTTTAATTGGTACAAAACTTTCCATTTATATGATGTTTTTGAACGCTTTTTATTCCATTTTATGTGCTGCTGGATGTACAAATTCGCCAATTCTGTGACTTTCTTTTGTTTTTGTTTTTTTACCGGAGTTAACCGTCATGGTTTAATTAACATGAAGGACTTATAGGGTGGGTCGTTACGGCCGCTGGCGATACCAAATCTGGGGTACTTTATTTATTTTTGATCTTTTTTGGGGCGATTGGGTTTGTAAAGGAAACATGGGCGGTGTACATGTATTTATTTTATTTTTTGTGTTTGTGTTTTAACTTTTTTTTCATTATTAGACATTTATCTTATACTTTTTTTCACTTTATCTTTATCAGGCAATCATCAGATTGTTGTTAGAAGGAGGGCGCAGTGTACAGTTCTATTACTGTGTTGGTCGCCATGACCGGCCTGTCCCATGCTCCACAATGATTGAGGGCATTGGTGAATCACAGATGACCCGGGATAAGTACGTTAGATAGGGGAATCGGTGCCCGCCAATACTGTTTGGCCAGCAGCCGGTGAGCATGAGGAAGGAGCTCACTCCTCCTGCTGCGGCTTTTTCTCGCAGCATGACGGTGCGGTAATTAAGCCGGTTAATCACTGCGGCGTGGAGCTCACTTGGCCAGGGGTGTGATTACGGCATGCGGCTGCGAGATAAATTACGCTGGTCACTTATTGAACGATCGCCGCGTGGCTCGTCCGCTCAGCGACGCGGATCGCCAGGACGTATGGATACGTCCATTTGCGGGAAGTCACTATGTCGGGAAGGGGTTAATGGCCATGAACTGCTCAGTTTCTGAAGTAATAGTCATAAACCTGTGGCAAAGAATTTCTAGGCATGATTTAAAGTGGGCTCAGGTTTACAGGATATTAAAGGACTAATAAAAGAAATCATGACCTTTGAAATTGGGCCCATGATATGTGCAGTTCAGAGGATGGACACATGGAATCTACAAATTTGTCATCGCCATTTTTTGCTGTACATTGCCAGTTCTATAGATGTATGAACAGGCATACTGACAAACTTGGTACCAATGGTGCGCTGCAACACTTTTAATGGCCCAAAGTTTTGCATACAAAGTTTGCGCATAACTTCTATGCACCAATTTTGAGTGTTATGCACCAAAAATGTTGACACATACACTTTAATTTCATATATGTTATTATTCACGCTTTTATATTATATGTAGAACTGGTGTGTTGGTGCTGAGTTACAAAAATGGCGCATGAGAATTCACAAATGTCGCCCTATGTTTCCAAGCTGAATATCCATTTTAATATCCCAATGGTTCAATTAAAGTAAAAAAAAAAAAAAAAGGACATAATAATTAATATTCCAAAAGGTATTTGTCCCCACACCTTGTCATCTAAGCTATCAGAAACAATGAAATGGCTTAATGAATAGATAGTTCTAGAAACCTGAGACAAGGACTGAGACTACAAAATATGATTTTACCATAGACAGTGTTCCCAGTGTGGGGGTAAGTCTAAATCTGAACTATGTCCCATTATTATTTCTAACCCCTAGGAGCAGAAGACCCACCACAGCTGGTGAGTGTTAGGGCATGTTCACACGACGGTTTTGGCCGCAGTTATGGCCGCGGGTTCCGACGCGGTTTCCGCGGCCAAAACCATGGCCAAATCGCGGACAGTTTATTAACATGGTTTCCTATGGGAAACCGCGCTAATATTCACACGCCGCGGGTTTGGCCGGCTGGGCCGCGGCTGGCGGTGCGGTTTGCCCCCTGCCTACTAATTTGCATGGGGACAAGCCGCGCCCCAAACCAGGCCCCACTTGCGCCGCGACAACGCCCAGCGCCCGCGCCGCAAACCCGCGTCGGGAGACGCGAATTTGCGGCGAGGTTAGGATGAGGTTTGGCCTCGGGGACCGCGGCGAAAGCCGTGGCCGAACCTGCGGCCAAACCCGTCATGTGAACATGTCCTTAGGTGTTTTCTGTTTATTATTCCTTTGATTCCATAACTGTTTTGTGTGTATTTTAGGTCACTTCCTTTTGTATCTTTTTGTAATTTCTGTAAGCACTGCTCTTTTTTCTATTAAAACTTAAAGGGGTTTTGCCACGAAGTAAAATTGACGTGGGAAGCTTGCAAATGAAATAACAAACATTTTCATCATTCATTATTATTAAAAATTCTGGACCGTTTTTGTCTTAGCTGCTCCTTCAGTGATCCATTGTTTACAGCTCATCTCCAGTGGATACGACCAGGGCTGAGAGCTTCTCAGTCCTGGTCGCACATGCTCAGACTTCACCTTTCCTCTCAGGCAGCTACTGAGTGTTCAAACCCCAGGTGCTGTCACTCTACTCCCGTCCTCTGTACTCCTTAGTAATTAGTCAAACAGTGCAAATAAATAAAAAAGAAACCTTGATGAGGTTTGTGCATTGATAAAGAGAAAAAAACCCACAGGTTTGGTTCCTGCAGGGATTTGAACCTAGGACCCTTGTGCTGTGAAGCATAAACATTACCTCTCAGCTACTCACAATGCTTTACATAAACAGAGAGGAAAGGCCTGGTGATGTCATCCTTCTGGGTCACATGATATGCAATTCAAACAAATCACACACGTCGGATGCAGGAGTATGAAATGAGATCGTGGCAAAACCCCTTTAAGACTTTAAAAAGTTTGGTCCTTGTAAACTCAAAAATAATCCAAATAATTTGACAGTGTTTAACCTTTTGACTGCTTAAAAGCAATGTATATGAGTGTTTGGGATTTACCACCTGTTATGAATAAGTGGTTGCAGGGTATATCTTGGGTGTGATTTATGCCCAATTTGCTGCCCATAGTTGAATGCAAGTAATTGAGTGGAGATCGGGTATCCCCTTGCAATTGCTGTTCTGGGAAAGTGTTACATACCAACTGCTTATATGTAAAGTAGTTCTATGCTAAGATGTGGCTTGGAAGCCATATGTGGCTCTGAGGCCTCCTGCATGTGGCTATCACTGGGTGCAGACATCAGTATCACCAAACTTTCAATAATAATCATCTTTATTTACACAGTGCCAACATGTTCCTGCTATTCAATCACCAGACTCTCTCCAGCCCTGATGTGCCCAGTTTCTCCTGTAGTCTAATGTATCAGGAGTTTCCACCTCTGGTCTCTATTACTGGGTCACCTGTACCAGCTTTCACAACTCTGCCCTTTATCTTTTATCTCCAAATACAACAGATTTTTACTCTTCCCTGAACTCTTGTCTTTTTGTCTCATTCCTTCTGAATTCCCACATCACATTCTGTCCGAAGGGTTAAAATCTGGAATCTAGCCTGCAAAAATCTAGACCCCTGTTACTGTAAGAAGTCACAAAAGAGGGTGAAAATAATAGAATTAGATGGATAAAACCAATCTATATAGTCTTCCTCCAAGCTAAAATCAGCCTAGCAACAGAAAGTTATCACAGGGACATAACAATGGGGCAAGTCACTTGTCTTAAGTGGAAAATATAGTCAGAAAATGACATATTGTTTTTATTACATTTATCAATTCAACATTTGTTTACAAACTTGTGGTGCTGTTTCATAGTAATTTTCCATATTATTATCAATATAAAAATTTGCTGAAATTACGCAGAGTTCACATTGACCACTGAGCTCCACAATAATCTGACACTTCATGTTTGGTGTAGATCAATTTTCAGCAATCTCATCACCACCACCCTCACACTCCATGGTTTGCACTGTTGCCCTGAGTGTTGGAGTCCTGGGTTCAGATAGAGGTACCAGATGCATAGAGTTAATATTTTCTTTCCATATTTACATGAGCTTTCTTTCACACTCCAGAAATATATTTCTAGGTTCATTGGAATTTAGGTTATGAGTCCAGAAGAAACAAGGACTGATGTGAATGATGACAATCTATGTACAACACTGCGGAATATGTAATCTCTTCTCTAAAGCTTAAAGGGGTTGTCTCAATACAAAGATTAGCTTTCAACATGTAGGGAACAGTAAATGAAGACTTTTCCAAATATATTGTTTTGTTTATTTTGCTTTGATGAGGAGATAATAGATTTTATCTGCTCTGGGTGCACACAGGTTTTCTGGTTACCGACCTGTTCTTCCCTTCTCTCTCTGCTCTTTGTCAGGAGTGTAGCTATAGGCTATGTTCACACGGCTTATTTCCGACCAGATTCACGTCGGAGTTCTGATCGTAAATCCGTTCCGAAATCAGTTGAAAATCAGTGTGAAATAAGTGTCACTAAAGTGTGGCACGTATTTTGCGACGGTTTTACAAACCCCATTCATTATATGGGGTGAATCTGTCGAGAAATCCGGCTCAATAAGTGACAGGACCATTGTTTTTCCGGCATTTTTGCATCCGCAAATCCGCGGCGCAATACGGCACGGAAATACGTGTCGTCTGAACGACGACACGTATTTCCCATTGAAAGCAATATTAAATGGCCTGTTACTTATTTGTTACTGATTTCGGAATGGATTTACCATCGTAAATACGGCAGCAAATCTGTTCTGAAATAAGCCGTGTGAACGTGCCCATAGGGGGTGCAGAGATAGAGCCGCTACCGGGCCCAGCAACCTTAGGGGGCCCAAAAGCTTGTCTGCCACATAAGAAAACACCAGTATTGTAAAGACACACGTGGTAACTGGGGGGCCTTACTTCATTATTTGCATCAGGGCCCAGGAGCTTCAAGTTACGCCTCTGCTCTTTGTCTTATCTGATAACAGGGAGTAACGTCCCCACAAGTCAGCACACAGGACGCCGACAGTTTGAGAACAAAAGAGATGAATGACTTGTGTTAACTTTGAGCTCTGAAGCTCTCTGCACTTATAGATAACATCTCTTGCTCCCATGTTAGTGCAATTAGAAGAGCTGTGAAGACGGAGCTGAAATGTTCATCATTGCAATAGAACCACCCACAGCTTAACCAGAAAGATACAGAAAGAATTAATCTAAAACTGCTTGTGGCTCTGTGAAACAGCATGGTGAGACAACCCTTTTAAGGCAGACAAAACAAGGTTCACTACTGACAACAGGTGATGATCACAGTTCACAGAGCATGCCCACAACTCTCTACTATATATGTCAATGAGTCATCCCCAGATTGCAGATTCCAGTGGTTAATGTGGGTGCTGTAAAGCATTTCTCTGAATCCTGTTAAAAAGCAGCTCAGGCAAGAAGGCTGTCCCCATAATCATGCACAGAAAATAGAATAACACATTTACAATCAGAAAATTAAAATTTGCAATCAGATCAGAAAAAAATGAAACCCCTCAGCATTTGGTTTTATTTCTGAAATATATATAGTTAAAGGGGTTGTCTCACTACAAAGAATAGCTTTCAAAATGTAGGGAACACTAAATGAAGTTGTTTTCCAAATATATTGCTTTGTTCATCTTTTTTAAGGAGCTATAAGTGATTTTATCACGTTCTGAGGGCTTTCTGGTTTCCCAAGTGACCAACCTGTGTACTCCTTCCCCCCTGCTGTTTGTTCTATCTGATAGCAGGGAGTGATGTCATCACACAGGTCCTGGCAGTGTGAAAGTTTGTGTGTTATCTGATCTTTCAGACAAAAGACTAATTATTCTACTGTTTACATTAGCTCAGCAGCTTCTCCTGTCCTGGTAGAAGGTAATTTAGCTAATCTAGACTAATAAACATAGTAAACAAAGAAGTCTGAATACAGGGAGCTCATATGCTAATTACAGACAGCTTGACCAGGAAGTGACAGAGCAAAGCAGCATTATTTCATTCATGCATCCTATGAAACTTTGAGATGAGACAACCCCTTTAATATATTCCCTTTAATGTCACCAAGATGATCTCCTTTTATCACACACAAAAAAATAAAGTTGCATCTGACGAGTTAAAAGAGGTAAATGTAAAGATGGATCAGATCCACCGGGGCAGCTCTTTGTCCTGGCTTGGGTAGGAGGGCTACTAAACCCTTTGTTGACAGCCCCTGACACTTACTGATGCATAATGCACACAATGTGGCCTCAGACTATTGAACCACAGCACCACAATTATCTGCAATGTAAAAAGAAGCACTAATGTCAATTGTAGTTACTGTGACCTGATGCCGGTTGATTCAATAATTTTGGACAAAACCTTCCAAGCATCCGTGCAAAGTTTGCTAATTTAGCACAGTCGTGCCCAAAAAAATGGTCAAATGAGATGCTTTTTTATATGAATTTCATTTTCATAGGGGGGTCAAAAGTCCAATAGAAATTCCCCTTTGGATAGTAAAATAATATATTTAAATGTATCTTTTTTCTAACATAATAGCCTTTGGGGTCCAATTGTTTACGGGCTTCTGTTATACATACAAAGCATAAGCTTTTAAATGGCTTTTTCTTAAGTATCTTTTAAAACAGGGGAAGAGAACAATTGTCCCGTAAGCTGACCCAAAATGATTTGGTCTGGCCCTGTGCCTTTGCAAACAATTACCGGGAGCCTCAGACACCAGCGCATGCGCAGTAGCAGATCTTGCTGTAGTTGCCCTCGTTGATGTGCTTCTGCCCCCCTTTTCCCCCCCACACTACGGCAATTGTTTGCTGACTAGGGGCATCGAGCAATCAAAAACTCTAGTCCATGCCACTCTACCCGAATGCTCTGATGTCGGGAGAAAAAGGGGATGGGATAGTTGACTAATTGTCAAAGCTCAAAGTAAAAGAACTGTTTCATGGGGAGCCGGCTTCCAAAAAAAAGGCAGGGTGGTTATTACAAGCGCCTTTTCCCATGGGTTTTATATACAGGTTAATGAACATTGTAATGCGGAATTTTGGGTTTTTTGCTTCCAGGCGGGTGGCACATGAAAACCGGGGGGGTCATTAGTTCGATGGTTGTCTTATAACCTATGTCAGCTCTGCCGTCCGGACAGGGAATTGGTTTTTACCTTTTAACTAGGGCAATACACAGCCCCAGTTTTTAAAGGGGAAAAAAAAAAAAAAGTTATGTGTAAACCCTTAGAGGATTTTCTACTTGCGGGGGAAAAAAAAGAGATAAAACACAAAAATTAAAAAAAAAAAAAACCCCCCGCCCCCCCGCTGACAGTCCAAACTGCAAAGTTAGCCCCGCCCCCGATGACCCTAGCAAAAAAAAATTGATAAAAAAACAAAGGGTTTTAGCGCCCTTTTTTTCCTTTTTAAAAAAAAATGGGGGAAAATACATAAGGTGAAAAAAAGACTTTTACATTTTCTTTTACTATTGTAAACACAGAAAAAAAGGCCAAAAATTTTGTGAAAGACAGGTACGAAAAAGCAATATGCGTTCAAAAATTGCATGTAGTGAACATGATGAAAATAACCTGGTGAGGAAGGGGATAAAAAAAACCTGGGGGAACCTGGGTAAAGGTTTTTTTGATCAAAGAGACCATTTCCCTTGAATTTTTAGTGGTCGGTTTAAGGGAAAATTGTCACATTAGATTTGTCCCCCTTGCTAAGGACACACAAGAAATGCAGACCTGTTTTCCAGAGCTGTGTCCCTTTTTTCTGTAAGATCAGCAGTTTAGAGCATTTCTGCCAAATCTGGGATTTTCCCGCCTGTTCTCCCCAGAGAAGAGTCCTTAATTTTATGAGTCGGGATTAGCCCCTCCACCCACTGTTAGCCCCACCTAACCACGGTGATTTTAACCTATTAGGGTATGTTCCAAAAATTATTTGGCATTTTCTTCAGCATGTAAGTGTGCCAAAGTACATGCCAAAACACACTTCAAACAATGTTAAAATACAGCACTCATGTGTGCTGTGTAAAATCACGCAGTTGTTTACACGACCAGATTTTAGTTGCCAATTCTTTGTGGCTTTTTCATGACAAGAAATAAAAAAAAATATAGGCGGATTTGTCTTGGGGCTATTGCCCATTGTTTTGCATTAACATGTAAATAAAAAGTTTAGCGCCACTAATTTCACCATGTGAATTTTCTTAACTGTAATAATAGAAACCCGTGAATAAATGGCATTTTCACCATTATCATTTTTAAAAAATTCTGCACCGTTTTTTTTTTTTAGCTGCTCCTTTAGTGACCCATTGTTACACTGTCCCCAGGGGATACGACCAGGGCTGAGACCCTTCTCGGTTCCTGGTCCCCCACTTTGTTTCACACATCCCCCTTTCCCCCCTCGGGAAAGCTATTTAGTGTTAAAAACCGCGGGTGCTGTCATTCTACTCCTGTCCTCTGGCCCCTTTTAAAAGGTACCCAAACAGTGCAAATAAATTTAAAAAAAAGAAACCCAATGAGGAATGTCCCATTGATAAAGAAAAAAAAAACCCTTTTTTTTTTTCCTCCAGGGTTTTTAACCCGGGTTCTGTAAGGAAAAAAACTTTACCTCTGAGCACTCACAGTTTTTTACATTAACAGCCCTTTTTTTTTGACTACAGGGAAAAAGGGCCCTGGTGTTGTAAATCCGCGGGTCACATGATATGAAATTCAAACAAATAAACCACCCCCCCTTCTGGCACACAGAGTTTAAAGGCTGGATCAGAAGGTAGGGAAATGAAAATTGTCGAAAAACCCCCTTTTAAAAACTCGGAAATTTGCTTCATCTTACGGGAAAAAGGGAAACAGTGCTGGAAACAGCGGGTCTGTCACTCGCTTGTTTCTTTTTCCTCAGAAAGGGGCAAAATGGGCTATGTAAACAGCTTCCCTCTAATTTTCCCGGGAAAAATAGGAAATTCAGTTTTTGCCCTAATTTGTACTAAAGAAGCAATGGGGGAAGGACTTTTTGTTAGAGTTAGAATCAATGGGTAATTTTCCCAAAAATTGGATCTTTTACTTTACTTCACAAGGTACATTTCCCAAACCCTTGATGTTATAAGTCTATATGTTTTAAAAAACCCCTTAGAGCAGTGTTTTTTTACCCATCCCTGGTGTATCCTCCCATTTTTGAACTTTAATACAGTAAATTTGAAAAGGGTGGATTTCCCCCAATTGAAAATCCTGTGTTTACCACTGATGTTGCCCTGAGCAATTCTCCCCCTTTTATCTACCCTGAACTCATTGCTCCATTCAGCTTTTTCTAGTAGCCTTAAACCAAATGGATCAAATCCCTGCAAGTGAAGGGTCAATGTTTTCCCATGCTTTGGAAGAATAACACACATAACCCCTAAGGGAAACCCTTTAGTAAAATTTAACTTTACTTTACCAAAAGCTTGTTTGATTTGGGTTTTAAAACAACTGAATATAGGTCTGATTTTAGAAGATATAATATATATTTATGTGTATATATATATATATATAAAATATATATATATAATATATATCTTTCTACATCAGACCTTTTTTCAATTCCCTTTAAATCAAATCAAAAAAGCTTTTGGGGCATTATTTTTGTGTGGTGGGGTGTGTGTGGTGTTGGGGTGTGTGTGTGTGTGGGTTTTGTGTGGTGGAAAAAATTTTTAAAACCCAACAAATTTTAATATTCAAGTATTGCAATGAAATATACAATCACTTTTAAATTTCCCCCCCTTGATGTTTTCCGATGTAGCAAGCTGAATCTGTCAGTTTTAAATTTTTTGCCTTGCTTGAACACCGGGACTACTAAGCTATTGTGGGAGGCTTTTTTGCAGTCCATTAAAAAAAACCCCGATTAAACACAATATCACAATAAATTGTGGGCCCAAATGAGTTTTTTATCAAAAAAAGTATTTCATCATACAAAAAAAAAATGCTTTTTAACAGATGAAGCCTAAATCGTAGCAGTCTCATCAATAACGGCCACATTATCATGAAACATAAGCCCTAAAGAGTTCTAGACAAATTCACCTGTACAGTATATGCCGATGTCAATACACGTATAGATATGACAGTATCTAATTGGGAGATTAAAAGTTTGTACTTAGTGATCATGGTTTAGGGCGAAAAATTTTTAAATTTTTTTTTTCAGTATTTTCCCCGTCCCCCCAGACAGAAAGGGGTTTTTTAACTGACAATCTGGGTTGAATATTCTCATTATTGTGTTGATCTGCCATTGATTACTAGGGATTTACAATGGATAAATGCCTTGGTGCTGAATTCTTGCTGTATTAATAGCCTCATGTCTATGAAAATGAGCAATAATCTATAAACCACATAGAAGATGGCATAATGGCTCAATCCATTATAAACTGTAATTAGTTCAGACCTCTCATTTCATATCCTATGGTATATGTAATATGTATTATGTAATGCAATGTAATATAGTAAGTGATGTACTTACATCCACAACAAAGGTCTTCTGAGAGTCATCAAGGAATTGGACCTTCAAGTGCAGCATCCTTGGGTGTAAGACAGAGTATGACCTGCTTCCAAGAAATGCAGCTGGTTGGAAGAATATGTAATGTCACGGGCTTATCTAACCCAGCTCCCACTGAAGCAGCTGCTGTAGGATTTAGCTTTCCTGCATATAGAGAAAGCATTAACATGTAACATCTATTATTTGATGTATTAAATTGTACAGACAGGTAAATCTAAGAATCTTGTCAAATGTCTTTCTTTATTTTACAGTTTTTAGCTTTTTTTTTCTACTCATTTCACTCTACAGTGTCGAAAAAAGCTGTTACTGCCTAGAAGCCACCAATAAACTGCTGCTGATAAATCGGATTTCAAGGGAATATAATATGTCATCAGAAAAGAACCCTTTTTGAACCCCTTTCTGCTGCAAAGATTTTTGTTTAGGTCTCATTCAATTTTTCTGCCACATTTTTGGAGGGCTATAACTTTTTATATTTCTGTCTATGTACCGTGTTTCCCCGAAAATAAGACAGTGTCTTATATTAATTTTTGCTCCTAAGGACGAGCTAAGACTTATTTTTATGTTTTTTTTTCTATGATCAATAATTCCCATTTATTGTTGAACAAAACATCAACATGTATTAATATACTGTAGTGATTTCATCACAAACATCAGCATAAGCAGCCAAACTCTGAACTGAATAAAAAAAATGCACTATGTCTTATTTTCGGGGGTGTCTTATTTTCGGGGAAACAGGGTAGCTGCACTTTTTGATTGTGCCAATAACCATATCATGTAATGTACTAGGAAACCCAAAAAATAATTTGTTGTGAGGTGGAACGTGAAAAAAAAAGTCATATGCCATGTTTGTGGGAGTTCGTTTTTATGGAGTTCACTGTTCGATATAATCGACGTGTTATGTGTAATCTGCAGGTCGGTATGAGTCCAGTGATACCATATTTTTGGAGTCCTCATCATGTTTTAGCACAAAAATTAAATTGATATTTTTAAATCTACATTACAGCGCTATTTTCTGCGACCAATACATTTTTTATTTTTCATCCGTGGATCTGAGTGGGGGCTCTTTTTCAGGCTAAAGGCTTTTCTTGGTACCATTTTGGGACACATTGACTTTTCGATCGCTTTTTATTCAAATTTTATGGGGATGTTACATGACCAATTTTTTTTTTTACTATGATTTTCATTGTACGTGATAAAGTAATGTTATATTTAATAGATCAGACTTTTAAAGACTCTGAAATAGCAATTATGCTTAACTTTGTCATTATTTTATTTGTAAAATGGCACAATGAGGTTTCTTTGAACCCTACATTTTTTTATGTTTAAACTTTTTTCTTTAATTATACTTTTAGTCCGTATAGGTTACTTGACCTCTAGGGGGCACAATAATTTGTATACTGTAATGTAATCAAAATATATTGCATAAGTGTAAATTAATGACTCTCCTATTACACCCTGCCTAAAGTGCAATAAGAGTAGTAAGATAACACCCATGAAGTCCTTCCTTAGGCCCCCCAACTACTATGACAAGTGGTATGACCCTGCAATCTTGTTGGCCAAGAAGTGGGCTGGGGAGTTATCAAGTAATGAAATGGTGCATCTAAGGGGTTAAAATGCTGGGATCAGAGCCATCTTTGGCTGCTATGAGCAGGTCCCGGCTGTAAATTACAGCCATTACCTGCTACGTTTGCAGCTGGCTTGGTGAGTGAGCCCGCTACATACTCCCTTACCGAACTCATGATGTAACTGTATGCCATATGTCGGTAAGGGGTTAAATCATTTTTTTATGTTAAATGTATTTTTTTTTAAATTGTGGTGATGTTTTTCTTAATTTTCCATATCACTATCTATATTTTTAAAAAGTTTGGAAATCCTGTAGTTTTTATTAAACATAGACTAATAGTTCCAGAAAACTGTTCATCAGTTTCCTCAATATCATTACAAGCAGGATTTCAATAAAAGGTTACCCCAATGTACAGATAACATAGGATCCTTTATTCACAATAGATGATGGTCACAGCTCCCCCTCGCCTCTCCCCTGCATGATTACTTCTTCCAAGGTATGTAACACTCTCCCATAGAAGTCAATGAGTCAGCTCCTGTTCACAGGCTTCTATGACCCCATGTAGCTGCAGTTAAAGGGGTTTTGCCACGATGTAATGTTGACGTGGGATCCTCCAAAACGGGTATTTAATCACTTTTCTAAATATATGTGATTACAAAAAGTGAAGCCTCTGAGAGCTACAGCATTTCTCAATCCCCCCTTAGTTACCTGAAAGCTTGCATTAGACACGACCAGAGGAGCTGACAGGCCGCGCTTGCGTGAAACACTTCTTATCTGATGACAGGGAAAATGAATGAGCTTCAAGGGGCTGGGAGAAATGTGCAGTGTATGAGGCTGTTTGCTGTATAGAGAATCAACTGTTGTAAAGTTATTATTTGAGTTAAGTTTTGAGACGCTCCCTTATTCCTCACTCTCTGCTCACCCCCTCCCTCTCTCCCCTGCAGCCTTCATGACTCAGCATGATTTGTTTATATTCTACTCCCGTGCTGATAAGGAGGTAAGGAACTCACCTCCTGGCAAAACCCCTTTAAGTATTTCTTTCAATGCTGTTAAAAGCAGCTCAGGCAAGATGGCTGCCCCCATAATCATACACAGACAACAGATTTAAAAAATCTACAACCAGAAAATAAAAGCAGCTCAAAAAAGAAAATGTTTTTGGTTCTAATTGGTAAAAAGAAATATGGGTGATGCATGCTGTTTATGTCCATTATATTGTATCACTGTGAATAGAGTATGGGTCTGATTGGCGCATTAACAACTTGCATGTATTCTCTTTTGTCAATCAGACCATTTTTATTTATGTTAATTTTACTTTAGTAATTTGGCTAAGCAGGCCAAACATATCTTCTGGCTGTGTGTTTAGTTCACAGCTTTTTCCCATGAACTTTCCATAACCATGCATGCGTGGTTTGGCCAAGGATAATACGCCAATCCCAGACACATGAAACAGAGTTTAACTCCTAGAAGAATAAATGGTCAGATATCTACCATCGATGGACTGTTGAGAAGACCCCGTAGTTAGGATGTCAAGAGATCTTGCAGAAATCAGTGGAACCCATCTGTCATGAAATGGTGCTCAAGACCACGAAGACAGACACTGAGCAGTTAGTACTGGCACCAACTGAGTCCTTTATTTCAAGGCATGGACTGCACCACAGCTTACTCTTTGTTACCAAAAAGGTAACTAAATAAAACAAAGCCAATCAAACTCCACTCTTACTTCTACCTTCACCTTTGTTACAAAAAACAGCAGGACAGACTCCTCCCCTCTTATCAGCAGCAAGTGATCAGACTCCTCCCTCTCCCCTGTGTTATCAGCAACAGGTGAACAGACTCCTCCTCCTCTCCTGTGTTATCAGCAGCAGAACTGATTCCTCCCCCTCCCCTGTGTTATCAGCAGCAGAACAAATTCCTCCTCCTCCCCTGTGTTATCAGCAGCAGGTGAACAGACTCCACCCTCTCCCCTGTGTTATCAGCAGTAGGTGAACAGACTCCTCCTCCTCCCTGTGTTATCAGCAGCAGGGGAAAGACTCATCCCACTCCCCTGTGTTATCGGCAGCGAGAAAGACTCCTCCCCTCCCCGTGTTATCAGCAGCAAAGGGGAACAGACTCCCTCCCCCTTCCCTGTGTTTTCAGCAGCAGGGAACAGACTCCCCCCTCCCCCGGTTATAAGCAGCAGGTGAACTGACTCCTCCCCCCCTCCTCTGTGTTATCAGCAGCAGGTGAACAGACTCCTCCCCCCTCCTTTTGTTATCAGCAGCAGGGAACAGCTCCTCCCCCCCCCATGTTTCAGCAGCAGGTGAACTGACTCCTCCCCTCCCTGTTTTTAAGCAGCAAGTGAACAGACTCCTCTCCCTTCCCGTGTTAAACAGCAGCAAAACAGGTTCTTCCCCCTCCCTTGTGTTAGCAGCAGCAGGTGACCAGACTCCTCCCCCCCCCTGTGTTAACAGCAGAAGGTGAACAGACTCCTCCCCCTCCCCTGGTATCCCGCAAGGTGAACAGACTCCTCCCCCTCCTCTGTGTTATCAGCAGCAAAGGTGGGAAAAGACCCTCCCCCTCCCTGTGTTTTTCAGCAGCAGGGGTTTAACTGACTCCTCCCCTCCCTGTGTTATCAGCAGCAGGTGATCAGACTCCTCTCTCTCACCTGTGTTATCAGCAGCAGGTGACCAGACTCCTCCCCCTTCCCTGTGTTTTCAGCAGCAGGTGAACAGACTCCTCCCCTCCCTGTGTTATAAGCAGGGAGGTGAACTGACTCCTCCCCCTCTCTGTGTTATCAGCAGCAGGTGAACAGACTCCTCCCCCCTTTCCCTTTTGTTATCAGCAGCAGGTTGAAACAGACTCCTCCCCCTCCGCTATGTTATCAGCAGCAGGTGACAGACTCCTCCCCCCTGCCCTGTGTTATCAGCAGCAGTGAAAATCTCCCCCTTCCCTGTTTTATAGCAGAAAACAGTTCTTCCCCTCCTTGTGTTAGCACAGCAGGTGACAACTCCTCCCCTACTGTGTTAACAGCAAGGCGAACAGACTCTCCTACCTGCACTGTTTTTCAGCAGCGTGAACAGACTCCCCCCTCCTCTGTGTTCAGCGCGGTGAAGACTCCTCCCCTCCCGTGTTATCAGCAGCAGGTGAACTGACTCCTCCCACTCCCCTGTGTTATCAGCAGCAGATGATCAGACTCCTCTCTCTCACCTGTGTTATCAGCAGCAGGT
The DNA here is from genome assembly GCA_025379985.1 of Phyllomedusa bahiana. Classification (NCBI taxonomy): domain Eukaryota; kingdom Metazoa; phylum Chordata; class Amphibia; order Anura; family Hylidae; genus Phyllomedusa; species Phyllomedusa bahiana. Next base: position 5,558 of record JAODAL010020601.1, on the reverse strand, counting down.
GACCAGACTCCTCCCCCTCCCCTGTGTTATCAGCAGCAGGTGAACTGACTCCTCCCCCTCCCCTGTGCTATCAGCAGCAGTGAACAAACTCCTCCCCCTCCCTTATCTGTTTTGTCAGTTATCAGGCAGTTGGAGAACCGGATCAAACCAGCTCTGTGGAGAGGTGGAGAAACTTCTAGAAAGTGGTAGAGGGTCTGAGCACTGGAAACTTCGAGAAGGTTATAACAGTAACTACAGGACGTGGGGTGTAGGGTGTTAATGACAAACAGTAATTACACAAATTAAAGCATCAAAGCACTTCCATCAACTACCATCTACATAGTGACAGAGACCTGACACAGTCCACTGTGACACCATCAATATTAAGAAAGGGATTGTCTAATACCTTCTGCCACCCTGAATAAAACACTTGAGAAATAGCCCTCCAATTGTATGAAAAAGCAATAAAAATGTAATGACCTATTTATTCCCTCACAGATTCAGCACTGAAGGGCCGACTGTTGCTCAAAAGTTTGTTTACAGACAGTCAGGACGTCACCTCTGTAGCCAGGGGCCTCAGTGCTCGCTTACTGCACTTCCTGAGTGGTGATACCAATGGAATGACACATGATGGCTGAGACCACATATTGGTTGTGCGGTGAACCGGAGTGGCCAAAGGAAGGCAGAGGAGAGGGCAATGGGAAGGGTAGTAGTAGTTGGCCTGCGCCATGTCACGGTGGCTAGAACCTCACAACAACTCCTATCATGCTCCTCCAATGCCCAATACCAGTGAAGTGGGGTCTGCACATAGGATGGAATAATTTCCCACGGGGAACACTCTAGCAGTGGTCTCTCGCTCAAGTGCCTGTGATGGTGTGTGAGGTGCTCTTGATGTACAGTGCAGAGTAAGCAGGCAGGAGTCAAAAGATTAATGTTTCAAAGCAGCCATGTTTACTTCCAGGCAAATGATGTTACACACATGACATGAGGGTTTCTTTCTTACATAAATATTTCTATCAGTCCAAGCCACACAGCCATGCAGTAGAGAAACAATAATCCCACACTTTAAAGTCCCTTATACATAAAAGCCATCAAGATTTGTCAGCGAGGAGTTTTCTACTTAACCTCAAGTGATCTGAGTATCTTCATAGAACTATTGAGTATTATTATTATTATTATTAATTATTTTAAAGCGCCATTGATTCCAGGGCGCTGTACATTCGAGGGGGTTACATACATTACATAAGTCAAACGAGTACAAAGATAAGTGATAATGACAATAGGCACGACATGGGAGAGAGGACCCTACCCGCGAGGCTTACAATCTACAAGGAGGGGGAAGAGACAGGAGGTGAGGGCAACATGTCTGTGGAGGAAGTAGTGTCAAGTTTAGTGAAGGTTATAGGCAAGCCTGAAGAAATGGGTTTTCAGGTTGCTTTTGAAGCTGTGAAAGTGGAGGAGAGTCTGATGTGTTGGGGCAGTGAGTTCCAGAGTGTGGGTGAAGCACGGGAGAAGTCTTGGAGACGGTTGTTGGGAGGAGCTGATAAGGGGAGAGCAGTGGAGAAGGTCCTGTGAGGAGTGGAGAGTGCGTGGGGGGAGATATTTGGAAATTAGGGCAGAGATGTATGGAGGGGAGAGGTCGTGGAGAGCCTTGTAGGTCATGGTTAGTAGCTTGAAATGAATTCGCTGGGCAATGGGAAGCCAGTGAAGGGATTGGAAGAGAGGAGAGGCAGAGGAGTAGCGAGGAGAGAGGTGGATAAGACGGGCAGCAGAGATAAGGATGGATTGGAGGGTATAGGGGCAAGCCAGAATCTGCTGGGATTCCAAAGGCCATGAGGTCTGGCGGGACTAAATTTACCTCACTTTTTTTCTTGTAGTTCAAAGTTCTGCTACCAGCTATACTGCTGCTTCTATCTTCTTGTAAGCTGTTCCTCTCTCATTAATACTCTCCCATGTAGCCAGGGAAGAAAGGGTGAAACTGTCTCCTGGGCCCATTGGCAGCTTAGGCTTTGTCAGGGTGGCATGGTGGAATCACTTCTGACCAACTCATAGCAAGATGTTAACTTGCTAAAGCAAAGAAGAGAAAACCACTGTAAATTAAATTGATCTAACTCATATAACCCATACTTCTGACTTTTGAAAGTGGGCACCAGGGAGATTGGAAGGTGCGGTGCACGTAGCACGTCGCCCCAAAGATATGTATGACCACGCTCTCTTGTTGTTGAGCCACACACCCCTTCACAAACACTCACGCCCACTCCACTTAACTGTGTAATGGCTCTCCTGGAGGTTGGATGGCCTATTTAGCATCCAAAAGAGCTGAGAGATACCAATAAACTGTGCCTGAACCTAAACCATTACACTACAATCAATATTTCCACCATACCGTGATTATACAGTGGTAGATACCAGTGTTCACAGGCTCTGCAGACATTTAAGTGACTACAGTGCCGTTACATCAAGGAACTCACCAGAGACGTCTTCTATGACTGTATTTTTTCTTTTTCCCTTTTCTTCTTCATCCTGTTGAGACCGTTATGATGACTTCTCCTGGGCACAACTCATCCCTGCAAAATTTACCACACAAACATCTTACAATTTAATTTTTTCAGCACTTCCCTACCTGTGTTCTCCTCTCTACAAACTTCACATTGGGGGATAGGTGGGGAGGTTATGGGGTGATAGATGGAATGGAGTAATAGGTGAAGGTGAGAGGACTATGGGGTAATAGGTGTAGAGGTTACGGGGGTAATGGGAGGGTTGTATTTTGTATTGACACTAGGATGCCTTTATATTTATATAGATTTTTCCTTTGGACCATGTCGGACTCATTGGATTATGTCGGACCAACGTTAGAGTTATTTCTTTAATAAAATTATTAAAGAAGGCTGATGTTAGGGAGTGTTTATTTAAATAAAAGTTTTTTTGAGCAATTTGTGTCTGTTTTTTTTTTCCATTTAATTTCAGTTTTAGTAATAGAGGCACCTGGCAGACCACTCTCCATTACTATCGCTAGGGCTTGGTGTCAGTCAGCAGTAGTTTTTTCAGCCCAAGGCTTACACCCACCCTGTGTCACTATTACTCCAGTACCCAGCACACCAGGAGTACTGGGAAGAGTTAGCACCCATCAGAAGCGGACCCTCTAGTGTGATGTTCTGCTTCTGGGCCGGCTGTGGGCTGGTATTTTTAGAGTGGGAAGAGACCAGTGTTAGTGGACCTTCCCATTCTAATAGTGTCAGGTTGCAGTTGATTTTACCTTGGCTGGTTATGGAAAATGGAGAGACCCCACTTTGTTTATTTTTTCAATAATCATTTATTTATTGAGAATCCTAAAGTGGGCAACTCCTGTAATCATTACAGTGGATGCCCATGTTTTGATTCTCATGAAATAATTTTTTGAAAAAAAAATTGGGGTCCCTCCCTTTTTCCATAACCAGCCAAGGTAAAACCAACAGCTGCAGCCTAATACTATCACAATGGGAAGAACCATTGATAATTCTAAAACTACCAGTGCGTAGTTGCCCCAAAAGCGAACCATCACATTACAGGGTCCGCTTCTGACGGTTACCTGCTCCTGCCAGTACCCTTGGTGCATTGGGTACTGGAGTAATAGTGACAGGGGGTTGGTGTCAGCCTTGGGCAACAAGAAACACTGCTGGCTGACACCAAGCCCGAGCAATAGTAAGACGCCTCCCTTACTATCACTGGAATTATATGGAAAAACACACAAATTGCACAATAAACACCAACCCTCTTTAACCATTTTATTTGAAAAAAAGTTGACCCAAGGTTGATCTGACATAGTCCATCGAATCCGAAGTAGTCCAATTGGGAACCTGTAAATAAACAAACAGTACACATATACATATAGGCTGGATGCCCTATCCAGCATCCAGGAAAGTTGGGTGACACCCATTGCCCACAGGTAACATCCAATTTTCTGTGATAGGAATAGTGGGTGCCACCTTTGGGGAATGGAGTATCATCCAGCTTTCCTGGATGCTGAATAGGCTATTGGCATAGGTGATTGCCAGAGTCTGTCCCCTGCTGTCTCCAGAGACAGACCGCAGGGGACAGGAGCAAGGGCCAGAAGACAGGTGGGCAACTCCTACCCCTTTGCACACTCAAAAACACATAACCCTCCCCTACACACTCAAACACTGAAACAAACACACAGACACACCCCTCCCCTGCACACTCAAACACTGCAATACACACACACACTCCTCTCCTGCACATTCAAACACACACATCTCCCCCACACACTGAAATATGCAAACCCCTCCCCCACACTCCTATACACACACATCCCTCCCCCACACACTCAAATATACACATACACCCCTCCCCCACACACTCATATATACACACATCCCTCCTCCACACACACAACCCCTGGTAATGCACTCACCTGTCCTGCTGATCCTGGAGTCTTTACGCTGCTCTGCTGGGGAGAGGGGGCAGAGCTATGTGGCTCCAGCTAAGCCCTTTCCCCTTCTCCCAGCCATTCACTAGGGCCCATTGCTATGGTAGTCTCCTATGTAGGAAGCTATCAGAGCATTGCGCCGGCGCAGCAGTCAGTGGCTTCAGGGCAGCGTCTCTTGACTCTGCCCCATAGTTGCCAACTTTCGAAAATAAAAAACAGGAGACTTCAGGGGGGCGCGCGTAGCGCCCGTGCAAAAAATTTGCATGGATACGCCCATCTTGCGGGTTCCACGCCCCCCCAAAAAGCCACACCCATCCACCAAAATGCATAACGCTTTGGAAGAAAACCGGGAGTTTCCCCTTTTAGCCAGGGGTTTGCCCCCATAAAACCCGGGATGCCCCTTTAAACCGGTAAAGCCCCCCCCCCCGTTTAGCCAAAAGAGGCCCCCCCTTAAACCAGGGAGACCCAAATTTTTCCAGGAAGAGCCCCCCTTTGTTACCAGTAGTGCCCCCCCTTTTTTACCAGGAGGTGCCCCCATTGTTACCCGGTAGGCCCCCCTTTTTAGCCAGGGATGCCCCCCTTGTTAGCCGGGATCCCCATTGTTACCATTGCCCCCATTGTTATCCAGGGAGTGCCCCCCTTGTTAGCCAGGGAGTGCCCCCGTTGGTTGCCCGTAGTGCCCCCATTGGTTTCCAGGATGCCCCATTTGGTTTCCATAGATTCCCCCTTGGTTCCAGAGATTCCCCCCTGTTTGCCCGGGGTGCCCCCATCTTTACCCGTAGGGGCCCCCTTTGTTGCCAGGTATCCCCCACTTTACCAGGTAAATGTCCCCTCGTTCCAGGGAATGCCCCTTTAGCCGTAGTGCCCATCTGTTACCAGGTATGCCCCCATCTTTAGCCAGGGAGTGCCCCCCTCTGTTAGCCAGAAGTGCCCCCTTTGTTGCCAGGTATGCCCCCCCCGTTTCCATTGCCCCTTTTTGTTCCAGGGATGCCCCCTCTGTTTTCCGGGATGGCCCCACGTTACCAGGGAGTTTTCCCCCCTCTTTTTCCATAGTGCCCCCTTTGTTGCCAAGTAATGCCCCCCCTTTTCCAGTAGTGCCCCCTCTGTTGGGGAGTGCCCCCTTGTTGCCAGGTAGTTGCCCTCTCACCTGGGG
>JAODAL010020600.1:0-69013 GCA_025379985.1 Phyllomedusa bahiana | reverse complement strand
CCTCTTTCAGTTTGGTGTTTTTGGTATTCTTGAATACAACATCACAGGATGTGTTTACCATAATAACTAGTTGATGTATATAATCCAGTGCTCTGAGACACTGGGGTGGTCCATAAAGGGACACAAGACACCAGCCTGCCACCAGGAGAGTCATCTAACCATCAGCTGCAGGCCTTGAACTGAACTAACAACTACCTCCCACTGACTGAGTATAAGCCTAACCCTTACAGCACGCCAACTCTCTGACTCCTTCCTGGCCTGTGGTCCCTCAATATACAATATTAATTGGTTCCATTGGTTGCCCTAAATAGCATAAAGTGAAAGTGACATTGTATGTGATACTGGACATTCACCACTTCTGACATCACTTCCCATTTCCAAAATATAGGGATAACATATGAAACCAATAGTGACATCAGACATTGAACTGGAAGTGATGACACGAATGACAGTAGGCTTGGAGAGCCGCAGAACTTGGAGGAACACTGAAAGGTAAGTTAACACCTAAAAACCCCTAAAACCATAACCCTAATCCTTAACCCATTTAGAGGTTAGGTTCTTTTTATGGCAATTTTGGGCAAAATTTGATTTAGACCTACTTGAATTCAGGTATAATTTGATAATGACCCAAATCCAAAGCACAACACTAGTAACTATTATGAATGTACATAATCAGGGATATTAGTAGCATTCATAGGGCCCCATAGCAAAACGAGACAGGACCCCAACACCTAACCTTAACCTATTAGAAAACCCCCAGTATCTACAAAATGGTACAATGTTGTTACACCTTAGTGGCCCTTAGTGACCCTGTAGCAGCTGCTATGACTGATACTGCTATAGTTATGCCCATGTATATGAATTTGTGAAAATTCAGAATGACCATCAGAAAAAAATCTGAAAGCACAAGTAACAGGAGAATTTCAGTTCCAGGGTTCCTAGTTCTTCTTTTTTAACACTGCATTTGGGAGCTGTAGAAGTGGGTAATGTTTCTTGACTTTTAGACTAAAATTATTTTATTTAATATTGTTTGTACTTGAATGCTAACGCTTGATAAACAGGACATTGTAGAGCAATATTTAAGATAGTAGCAGCAGATCAAATTCCCTTTAGGTTTTCAGACCGCCTGTCAGCAAGCTATAATCCCATTTGTAGATTAAAAATTGACAAAAATGTTCCTCTATAGCTTACTAATAGAAACTCTGCAGTTACATTGAATCTAGATGAATAATGCTAGTTACGGGTGATTCCTTTAAAGCAACATACAAAGGAAAAGAGAATTCAGCTTTACCTCCAAATGTGAAAAGACTATTCAAATGTATTGTTATATTTTATAAAAATGTTGTGCTTCAGTCCACATATTTAACAAAAGTCTATGTACATACATATGTTTAATTATTTCGTCCAGAAGTTATGAATTGACAAACAATATTTTGTATGTGTAATGTATTTGCGGTGTCGTATTGATTTAGGTGGTAGGTTCTAGCCTACTAAAATAGCCCATCCCTGATGAACATGTCATAAAGAATGTGAAATTTTATTGTGTATGTTTTTCATTCTTTTTTTAGGAAAATATCGTTATTTAACATTTTTTACGATATGTTTATCAGGAATGGACACCCTTTTTCAAAGAAAAAATGAAAATAGAAAAAATACACAGTAAAATGCCTTTTATTTTGTAGTCCCACAACTGCAATAATCCACCTCTGGTTTTCAGCAAAGAACTAAGTCAGACCAGTTCTAAGAAATTCTGATTTAAAAAGATAATGATAGTTTTTTGTTTTTATTTTTAATCATGGGCTTAATCATATTGCTTCAAATTCTAATTATTTCTGAATTATTTTTCTATACCTATTCATAATCCACGAGGAACATTTAATTAACCAGTGAACACTTATTTTCATGTATGATATATTAAATAATTTTCTGTGTACAGAAGCGGATGAGTGGATTTTGTCATTAAAAGGCAATGTTCACCCCTACCACCAAACAAAATCTTTTCAATTAACTAAAATAAAAACCGAAGGATATTTGCATGTATGCCTAATTTAACATATCCTACACATTCAGTAGCTAAAAACTCTGAGACAAAAAACAAATCCTATGCAATCTGAACATCCTGTCATACTCCCTTTTTTATGTCCTCTGGTTGTTGCTTATTTTTTGAATGAACATTAAGTCTATGCCTCCACAAAAAAGTTAAAATATCCAACGGTATTTTAACTTTGCCGCACCACGCTGTACCGTTGTTTTTTTATGCAAACATGGGCTGCACAGAAATCCGACGGGTATCTGGCAGAAGATAGAACATGTTCTCTTCAGCCGGACGTCCGGTGGCTTCAGTAGAAAACCTGTCTTGTGTAGACTACAACACGGATTATCTATTGATGCCTACACAGCGCTGGATACAGTCAGGATTTTCGGCAGGTTCAAAATACTGAATCTGCTGAAAATCCAACTAGAATCCAGTGACAAGGGAACCAGTGTAAAGTCACACAGGATTTGTATGCAGCATGTTACTATCGAGATTAAATTGCATGCATTGGAGCTGTAGACACAAAACTTACAGGACATGTTTAATGCAAAGTATTTATCAAAATAACTTTAAGTTATATTTTAGATGCCACAGAGAAATAAAACATATTGATGGCAAAGGTGAACATACTGTTTAACTGATTTTTTGTGCACTGTGTTAGGTCATTGAGTAAATATAACTATGCTGTCCTGTACAGTTCTTTGCCCAATGTTAATACATCGATATTTAAGTATTGTCAAAATACCAGTCTCAGCTCTATTAATTCAGTATATTAAATATATCATGTGAACCAATGTGCAGTTTTTTACTATTCAATTGCCCTCCTAGTGGATGGGCTCATTAGTTATCTGCACCTGTTATATCTCTCCCAAGTTGCATTGGGGCTTGTATTGCTTCCTACTGGATTCAGTCTATTCTCCAGACATTGAGCTATAAGTATGGCCTTGTGTTTTTAAGTAAATAATGTCACATGATTTTTTTTTAGAACAAAATGTATACACTATGGGGCAGATTTATCAAAAATTTTAGACAATTAGACAACTCTTAGACAGTCTTAAGATGTGCCACACTTATTATAGTGTTGATAAATCTGGCGCATGTTAGGACTATCTAGTCTAACTTTATGCCTTTTATAAGTTGGCTTACTTTATGCCACTAACTGCAATACAATTTTGGCAATTTTTTTACCATATGGTGTCACACACTAAGCCAACATACTCCTTTCTGTGAAACCACACACCTTACACCTAGATCACACTTATTTTGTCGAACAAGGCACAGAAGTTTATAGAAACTGTCTAAAACACATAATAAATGTGATGTAAAGCATGTATAACATTATACTTGGTGCAAATTGTGGCAGAGTTCTGGTGCAACTGCATTTATAAATGTGCCACATTTTGCCAATACAGTAAATAATTTATCATCTGTAATCAGCAGCACCTAATAGATACCATATTATCTTGGATTATTGGAAGGCTATGGTAAGGGTTGATTACTTTCAGGAATAAAGTCCAAAATCAACATATGTGTTATCTCTCTGTTCAAGATTACTCTGCAGATGTTTTGTAGGAGCAGATAACAGACTACCAGTATTTCCAGGATATTGGATTAAAAGTAATTATGGTGTACTTTTTCTTTATTTTTAAAGTATGTGTTGCCACTGAAGCTACGCCCCTAAATTTCTGGATAGTCTTCTTCCATATATCTAAATTATCTCTTTATTGGTTCGAATAATGTAGCTAGAAAGTGAAAGCCTATGATGTGTTTGCAATTAATATATACTTTCAGTTTAAAAATGACATAATTTTACTGTCTGGTGAAATAGCTTTCCCTATTAACGTGTTGGCAGACTGGATCATTCACATTTAAACATCCATTTCAAGTGTCCTTGTGCGACCAATGTGATTTGCACATAGATGGTATAAATTGGCTGTTAACTGTACTTCCCTTAATATCATACTCTTACGCTATAGTATTTGAACAAGTAATGTCATCATGGCAGCTTGAATTACAGATCTTTTTCTAGGTACGGTACATTCTCAGCCTGACTTTTAAATATACCAAAATTAGATTTGTTCTTATGAGATCGAGTTATTTAATCATTTAAAACATATTGCCAGAAGTCTCAAGTCGTAAAAGGTGATTGAATCTAACGCACACTGGATTATTAGCAATTATCTCTGCAGTGCTTAAACATTGCATTGTTGTCAGGGTGGATGTAAAATGTAAATGCACTGTACAGGATAAGCCCACTAACCAAAAATAATGGCTGCAATTTCAATTCATTTGTACAGGCTAGATACTCAGAAGTCTTAGTGATATATGTTTTAGGGATTGTTAACAGACTGTGAAGACCGACAGCCAAGAGCGTATTCGGATTAATAGCTGTCACTGTTATTATCTCCAAAGCATGTAAAAAGAGAACAAAAAAAAAACCACAGCCACACAAATCAACTTAAACCTCAAGTTCAGTTGAGTGAAAGGTATTGTTTCTTTTTCACATACGGTAACTCAATTGAGACATTTTTCTGACTATAATGAAAATAGAAGAATGTTTTGACACAGAATAAATGTCTTCATATTTCTCCTATGGAGTGATGCAATAAATATTGGGGGAACTTTTTTGAACAGGCGCATTTCAAGTCAAAAGACAGCACCACTGATGTTTACCAAAGCAAATCTTTTACCATACAAACTGCATATGACATCAATAGACAACACCTGTAAGCATTAGTAAGTAGAAATTATATGATTAAGGGCGGAATGATTGTCAAATTAGAAAGCAATGCATAAAATGACAACATTTTTGACTGACAACAATAAATCTGTGTTCTCTTGTAAAAGTGCTACAAAGTAACACATCAATGAACAGTAACCCTCATTTTACTAATGTAGATGAATCAGTAAAATGTCTTAAAATTTGCCAAAAAGTGTCGCATTTTGGGTGCAGCATATCCCAGCCACATTAATTATGGGCTTAAAACACTTTCTGCATACTGGTTGACAGATAAGTGTGTGTGTGTGTGGGGGAGGGGGGAGGGGGCAGGGGGACCAGCATTAGCCTTTGAAAATTACAAAGAGCTTAATAAAATTTGCAAAAAACTGATCAAATCAGCTAAAATACAAAATGAAAGGCAGGTGGCCAAGGACTACAAACTTCAAGAAATTATTTAAATATATCAATGCCAAAAAGCCAAAGTCAGAGCACATAGGACCCTTAAATAACAGTAATAAGGAACTGGTCACTGGGGATCAGGAGAAGGCAGTATTACTAAATAGGTTCTTCAGCTTTGTATATACTAACGAGGAGAAAGTAGCTGATGTGGGGGGCCTAGTGCGGATGTTGGTGGTATAAGTACTAATGGGTGCAGTACTAGAGTTGATGGGGGTGGGTCCAGTGTGGAGATAGGTGGTGCCAGTAATGTTAATCAATCAACTAATATAATAAATTGGCTGAGTGTAGAAATGGTCTAAGCCAAGTTAAATAAACTGTGAATAAGGCTACAGGCCCAGATGACTTACACCCGAGAGTTCTTAAAGAGTTCAGCTTGGTTATCTGTGTGTCCCTGTACATGATACTTAGAGATTCTCTGGTGACTGGTATAGTGTCAGGAGACTGGCGAAAGGCAAATGTGGTTCCCATATTCAAAAAAGGCTCCAAGTCTTGCCTAGGTTATTATAGACCAGTAAGTTTGACATCCATTGTGGGAAATCTGCTTGAGGGACTCATAAGGGACTATATACAGAACTCAATAACATATGTCTTTGTTTCATCCATACGATCTATGTAACTATGGCAGTAATAGTTCCCATTAATAATTTGTTAAGTGCAAAAAAGTTTATGACCAAATCATCATGAGTAAAGATATAGCAGAAGAAGCTTAGTAATACAGGCTTAATAGTATAATATATCAAAACAATGGTCTCTATATATGTAATTAGCCATCCGTAAGCCTCACCAACATACCTATGAGGGCAATCAGTTTGACTCCCTGATGCTTGGTTCGCGTATGATACTGTAGCTTCCTCAGGGGGTAGCATTATACCTCCTTCACCCACTATAAATAGTGTGTCAATGATTACCTTTAGCTAAGGTGTTGTTCGACTCACGTGTGCTATTCGGGAGGCACAGCACCCAATGCCCCACTTCCCACAGTACCCCGCATGCTTGGAAGAAAACAACTTCCGATCATGCGCACTCCACATTCGAACGCCAGCATGGGAGCAGGCAACCTGTACCCATAGAGTGAGTGTGCACCACCTCACTGTGTTAATGCTGAAAGTGAGGGGAATTGATGTGTTCCATCTGGGTATTAGAGGAGGGAATGTGGTGCGACTTCTTAAACAGAGAATCCAAATGCATTATATCTCATGATGCTATGACTCCTAAGGGGTTAAATGAAAAATTGAGCTTTGCTTCAGTCCTCTGAGTGTGTGGCACCTTGGTGTCATAAATCTTTGGAGGTGTTTAGGTTTGAAAAAACACAAATTAAGTAAAAATTGCAAAAAATAATCCAAATTGTCTTATCTCTTTTGTCTCAGTTTTTAATAAATTTTTAATGTTTTGGTTTTTTGTCTTCTTCCCAGCTTTTTATTGTGGTACCTATGCATCTAAATTTCAAGCATGGACAGGAAACTATTAAGTGGACCCAGCATCTAATACCATAAAGTTCTCTATGTGCTCTTTATATGTATAATGCATAGGTTGATAGTGGCGATCATGGGTATTATTGGTGTTAGAGATACTTGTATTCTGACATATGATGTATTTTTTTAGGCTTGGGACAATTACATTCTGGAAAATATGGTCTATCTATGTTCTGCGGTATGCGCGGTACTGTGGGACTGCCGGAAGTGGGGCAGCAGGCACTGTACCTTCTGAATAGCGCGTGTGCACCGAACAACATCTCAGCTGAAGGTAATCATTGACACACTATTTAAACTGGGAGAAGGAGGTGTAACACTACTCCCTGAGGAAGCTATCATACATGAAACACGCATTGGGGAGTCAAGCTTGTGTTTTCATAATGGGTATGTTGGCTTAGGGATGGCTAATTACTACATTATGTATATAGAGACCATTGTTTTGATATATTATACTATTAAGCCTGTATCATTAAACTTCTTCTGCTATATTTTTACTCATGATGGGTTGGCCATAAACTTTTTTGCACTTTAATAAGTATTAATGGTAACTATTACTGACATATTATCCAATTTTGTGCCTGTATGGGTCACTTTTTCTATACCTCGATTTTACATTTTATATGTTGTACTTAATAAAAATTTGTAATTTTAAATGGTTATTGACTCTCAAAGTGGTCCTTTCTGATCATTCAATTTATTAATCTGCATGAGCCACTCCGATAAACATGGCACATTTTTAGACTAAGTTTATGCTGTCTACCTTTTAGACAGCAATAGTAAATGAGGGCAAGTGTGCCTAAATTATTAAACTAAGCAAAAGGCCCTAGAACATAAAAACATTGGGGCATATTTACTATGGCTATTGCGCCAGAGTTCTAGCAAAATTTGGGCCACATGTATGAACCTGTTGAGACCTAAACCATTTTCATACATGTGGCCCTTAGTATGTGTTTTAGACTGTTTTTAGACAATTTTGCATCAAATCCAGCAAGTTGGGCCTGATTTTGTGGAAAGGGCATGGCTTAATGACTGAAATCATGAAATAAAAACTGCATAATTTTGACTCAATAATTGGTGCAAATTACTTTACTTTATATTGTCTTAGGATTTGCAGCTTTCTTGAAGCTTACACAGACATTTACAATTAAATTTTATCGGTATATTATTCCATACAGAATGCTATGGCAGGAGTAGGGATCTTTCATGGATGTTAATGAGACTGGGGAAAGCAGTACTGCTACCATACTTGTATATACTATATTTTGTCAGTTTTTCCTGTTTTGTTCACTTAATTTTTATTGGTAGAACAAGGAAATGTTTGATATAAAATATAGCAATAGAAAAATCTTTATATGATAGCAGTACTGCATTTACATTCACAGCAGGTAAAGCCAAAAACAACTCATATTTGCTGTCTTGGCCCTACATATTTGGCATAACACAAATGGACCATAAAACTTTGTAATTATAAATTATGCAGTCTATATATCTTCTCAGTCATTCACCTCTGCAAACCTTACATGAGTTCCTAAGGAAACAAGAGCCCTGCTCTTGTATCCATAGGAACTAACTGAAGACTCAGAAAACTATTTTGAGTAAATGAATGTATTAGAGATTTCACTATAGGGTGCCGCAGTGAGGTTTTGCAGTCCTACAGCTACTTTGCACCCTTACTACTTCCAATACCTCATTATACAAATCAGCTGTTTACCACTTCAAAAACTTTGGAATCTTTGTGTCAAATGATTTCAACAGTCCATTACTATTGAACCAATCTCTTATACATAGTTTAAGATAATAAAGGAGATGGACATTTTTACATTGGATTAATAACATGTTTGACAATTGAAAACAGAAAAAAATTAAAGTAAAACACATGTTGCTCATGAAGTAAGATGGCCATACACATTGAATGAACATCGGCCGATAACAGCTGACTGTCAGATGTTTTTAGGAGTTTTCTGACACCCCCTTTATGACAGATGTCAGGGGATCAGGCACATGAATTCCAATATGCCTGATAATTTTGTCTACATAAAATATAAGCCACTGTGAGACATTGCACTTCCTTGTCTTTATTGAGAACACATGCATGTTTGGCTCAGCTTAATGTGTTTGATTTTTTTGGAACGAATAGCTTTTGACTTCAAACATTAATATCAGCTTGATACAAATCCAGGGCACTCACAGCATGGGCTACTAATGGAGACTCCTCCACTCTCCTCGAAATTCAAATTCAGCAAAGTTCAATAGACCATATAGAGTTAAATGTAAACTTAACATCTGTTTGGCCATTCCATTCCATACAGTATCAAATATCTTAGACTTCTAAAGTACAAATAGAAAACCTGTGAGTAACTCTCTGAAGATCAAATTAATTTTGATAAAGTCCATGTAATGTTCACTCTGATGTTCAGGGAAAGCAGCCGGACAAGGAGCCGAGTACACAACTTTGCAATGTTTCGAAGGTGAATGCCTTCATTCTCAAGCACAGAACAGCTATTGTTCAGCCAATAGCTAACTAAAGTGTATGGTCACCAAGATTAATTTTCCATAAAATGTTGTTTAATCAATATGGTATTTGTAGCTAAAGATCGACCTTTTTTAGCAGGAGTTTAAAAGATACTATTGTCAGGCTTTGCCTACTCCTTCCTCTATGAGAAGACATGCAAAGACCAAATGATATAATCTTGACTAGCTTTAATCCTTTAGTCTTAGAAAAACACATCCCTCCTGCAAGTCAATTGCTTTGGCAGGTCGCATACAGCCCTTGGGTCGTATGTTGTGACTTAGAACAATAAAATGACAACATAAAGGAGTTATCATTTCAAAATGTAACTTTTATTTGCTGCAGCTAGAAAATAGAAAAAAAGTCATCTTCACCTCCCCACTCTTGTATCCCAGCGTTGCCTCTGCTGCTGCTTTTGCTGGTTCTTCTGTTGAATTCTCGCTCCTAGCAGTCAGAAGCTCATTATTGGCTGGCTGCATCGATCACATGTCTTTTCCTGACATCACTGTGCAGAGTGTTCACTGTCAGGAACAAAAAGTCAACAGAAGACCATGGAAGAGCAGTGGCAGTAACAGCACTGGAACAGAAGTGGGGAGGTAAGCACTGTATAAGTTTTCTGATTCTCTAGCAGCAGTCATAGCAGCAACAAAAAGTAAAATTGTGAAGTGGACAACCCATTTTGAACTAGATAAACAAAAAAAAAACCTGATAGTTGGGTCAATAAATATGGTCCACAGATCAATGTATATTGCTTCAACAAGTAACATGATGATAATACACCTGAATACTTTTACTTATCAAAATCAACACTTTATTTTTGTAGTCATTTACCACTGTATAATATACTATCAATTTTAATACCAGCATATTCATATGCTATGGTTAAACTTCATATATAAATCATATATTTTTTTCAGTTAACTGGGTCGCTAAGGGTCTTTGTGGAGGGATTGCGGCGCGATCCTGTTATACAGCTGCCTGGTGATAGCGGCTAATTGCAGCTAACACCCATTGGTTACAGTGCCGGGAAGGGGTGAGGGAGTGCTGCCGCACTGTTTAACCCTTTAGATGCCGTGGCAAAGATGACCGTAGCATCTAAGTCAATGATCGTTCCTCACTGCGATTGGGACATCAGCGGTGAGATTGTTGTGTCCCAATTGTTGAACATGGCAACTGGAAGCCTTGTGAAGACTTCTATCACTGTCATGTTTTCGATTTCCCCACTTCCAGGCCCAGGCAGGAAGTGGGGAAACCACCATACTGATACACCCTAATGCCTTGTCTGTACAATGCACTAGGTTGTAGAAACGATCATGCCCCATAGTGGCGAGGCACCCTAGGGGGACTCAAAGTTAAAGTAAAAAATAAAAAAAATGTTTATATGTGTAAAAAAAAATGTAAAAATAAAAGTTAAAATCCCCCAATTTCGCCATTTTACAAATAAAAAAAATAAAATACTAAAAAAGTTACACATATTTGGTATCACAGCGTCTGGAAAAGTCTGATCTATTATAATAAAACATTATTTATCCCATACGCTGAACACCGTAGAAGAAAAACTTTTCCAAATGCCAAAATTGCGGGTTTTGATCAAAAAGGTAGCATGTATTCCGAACTGGCACCAATAAAAAGTACACTTCAGCCAACAAAAAAATGCACCCTCGCTCAAGTCCATGGGCGCTAGTACAAAAAAAATATTGGTTGCAGAAAATGGTGCCACGGCGCAAATTTGAAAAATAGAAAATGTTTGGAATTTTTTTACGGTACCAAAACATAATGGAAACCATACATGTTTGGTATTGCCGAAGGCGTATCAACCTGTAGAATACAGATAACACATCATATTTACCAAAGATTGAATGCCGTAAAAACAAAACTCCTGCAAAAATGACACAAGTACGTTTTTTTACATTTTGTCCCACTTTGTCCCCAACTGTTCAGTGTTTCAGTACTTTTTGCACAACTTGCTGATCTCTAACAAGGAGAAACAGGTGTTTGATCCCTGAATCGCCCAATAAATTTATGTAATCAAATTTGAATTGGGATTTAAACAGTCCTCCTCATCATGCTGTTCACATTTTTACATCATGAGACCAAGACAACACATTACAATTGATCAAAAATGCTTCGCCATTGTGAGGCTTCAAGCAGGATGCTCTGAGACAGAAGTGGCCACTGAGCTTAGAGTGTCACAGAGAGTCATTAGCAGGTTGTAACAGAGATACATCGAAACTGGAAGAGTCACAGAAAGGCAAAGAAGTGGACACCCTTTGGCTACATCACACAGTGATTACAACTTCATTGTAAACAATGCCCTGCGGAATTGGATGATGAATGCCACACAACACCAGGCATGTTTAAGCGAGGTGAGAGGCACTCAAGTGTCACGTCAGAGCATTCATAACCATTTATATCAGCATGTTATTTGTAAAGCCCAGTACATTAGAACTTAAAAATACCAAAAAAAACAGTAGCAATGTTTTCAAGATCTTAAGACACTTTTTTCAGGTCACTGGCAACTTACTCAACAAAGATCAAAATTAAGTCTACAAGAGTAGTGGTCACAGCCAGTGTATTTTTTTTTTTTCATGTTTTCTCTTTAGTAGTTCTTTTGTAGAAAATGTACCAGTAACATATGTGTGCTATACAAATATAGTATTCTTTTAGAAAAATGTAAACCTGCTATTATACATCTAAGTGAAGTGCTTTGGCAAAATATGTTGTTGGTCACACTTGGTTCATTACTTATGTAGTATAAATAGATGTCATGTTTTTTGTGCAACTCAATTTATTTACCAACTAACTCTCGAGCAAAAAAAAAAAGAGTAATCATTCCCGTAATGATACTGATTATGCTATTGATTTATCACTTGTGATTTCCAACTAGCTTCTTCTAGAAAGAGTATTACTGTATACAGAAAAAAAAAATTATAATAATATTCCATCCTTCATCATAGCCGCACAAGTAAAATAGTTAAAGATGGAAAATAGAACAAATCACATAAATAACTCTAATATAGTAAGCACAAATATAATATGTTTCTTTACATATCCCTTAGTTGGTTGAAAATTAAGTTTTTGTTTTAGAATTGTTTAGTTGCTTAATTATAAAGAATCACTTTTTAACTAAAGACACTACATCCACACGATAGCAAAACTCTGTTCATATATGAATATGTCTTTATTATTATTTCCATTGCTTGGACACCACTAAACTATTCCATAAATTGTCATCACTCAGTCAGTTCCTTTCCAAAATGGCTCACAATTTAGCTGTCTTATCTCCAGCACACACCAGGGCTATAGAAAGCAATTGAAACGATCAGTATGTTTTGAGAGCCCAGAGGAAACCCACAGAAACCCAAGAACAGTGTTTTTTACTGTACCAGTGGACCGCCATGCTAGATAAAGCTAATGCAATCATTGTCACTAATGTTACTGTGGCACCTGGTGTAGGATTTTGTACTTTAGACACTTTCCTCTAGTATTTTCAATGGGAAAACATTTGAAGAAAAAAAAACAAAAACGGTGCAATACAGATGTAGCAAAGTTTATCTTGACTGTGATAATACAGCTTTCTGTGTTATCTGTTCTTATATCAAAACAGCCTTTGAAGAGCATCGAAAAAGATTAGATTACTTTCTGTGCCATGATATCATATTGCTTTATCTGACAACTTTGGGCCACATGTATGAAAATCATCTAGGTCTAAAACTCACTTTGTTGCCCATAGCAACCACTTAGAGCGCCCCTCTCATTTCATATAATGCTCTGGAAAATTGAGAGGGGCACTCTGATTGGTTGCTATGAGCAACAAAGTGAATTTTAGACCTAGACAGTTTTCATACATGTGGCCCTTTATCTTAAAGCCACTTATACATGGTAAAGCCATGTTCATGGAAACTGTTTCGCAACTGAACTCTGCCATATGACTGCTGTTTACAGTGCCCTATTCTCCTTTAAAAGCTGAAGTATATTGTGTAGTATAGTACAGGATTTGATTAAGGTCTTGTGTCTCCTTGCATTGGTCAATTCCATTGTTTTTGTCCATCACGTTGATAATGGATATCCAGATGCTTGACAAGTCCCACTGACTTATAATGGGTTTCATTGGTTTCCAGCATTGTGTTTGTCATTTTACCGGTTAAATTAGCTTTGCATTCTGATTTTTCCACCGAATATGCCACAATGACAGATACTCCGCACATACAAGCAGAGCCTTAATATGCCATATTTTCCTTTTTTCACAGACTCTCCACCATCTCTGCCTACAAGGTAAAATGCACATAGAGATAATGTATGGAACTCATAGATTTTCATACATGGCATATGTTGGATACAAGCAGATACTTAACCCTTTACTGCCACAGCCAGTTTTGACCTTCCTGACAGAGCCCAATTTTTTAAATCTGGCATGTCACTTTATGTGAAAATAACTGTCATGGATGTAGGTGGATTCACTGGACCACCGCAAGCGATGGTATAAACGCCAGCAGGAAACGGAGTTTAAGAAGCCCCGGGTATTCACCAGAGCTCGCCGCATAGCGGGTTAGACTTGCTGCGGTGGGGATCTACCAGGTCGATACCCCTGACGTGACTTGCAGCCAGGGTGCAGCATGGTGGAGAATCATTAAACAGAGGCGTAGCCGGGGACAGGTGATTTATAAGGTAGGTCGTTACGCACGCGGTGATATCAAATATGTGTACTTTATTTATTTCTTATCGTTTTTGGGGTGATTGCCATTTGTAAAGGGGAAAAGGGCGGTGTATGTGTTTTATTTTATTTTTCGTGTTTGTGGTTTTTTTTTTACTTTTTTTCTACCTTTTCACTTTTTCCCAGAGAGGATTTGTATCAGTGATCCTCTGATCACTCTGATACAATAGAGATCAGTACACAGCATTACTGCTGTATACTGGTCTCCATGACGACGTCACCATGCCCCACAATGCATTGTGGGGCATGGTGACGTCACAGACAGCCTGGAAGTGTTTCTTACACTCCTGGGCTGTTCAGAGAGAAGACCGCAGCGGAGATCATGCTGCTGCTGCACCGAGAAAACAAAGAAGGAACTCACTCCTTCTGTGTTTCCCGTAGCTACTGCAATCATAATACATTGTGTCAGCTAAGGGGTTAATCACCCACGGCCGGAGAGCACTTTAGTTGTGGGTGTTGCAGCATGAGGCCAGATGTAATATTCCCAGTTGTGAGCTCGCAAGATCTCCATAATGTACCCATTTGTCAAATTGCGGGAACCTCTTCCCGACCATGACGTATGGGTATGTGAAATGTTGGCAAGGGTTTAATACTGCCATCCATGCACATGAGACCTAAATAAACAGTAAGTTCAACAAAATAGTTACACATTTGTTTATTATTTATATTCTATGGGGGCATGTATGATTTTTGGCGCTTAGACGCCAATTTAATTGCGCTTAGTAAGAGTGTAGAATGGGCCTGAATCTATGAACCTGTTCTACTGCGGGTCATAAATCAGGTACATTCTAGTGCAAAGAAAACACTTCTAGCTCAGGTAAACCACTTTGAAAGTAGTTTACCTGTTCCAGCAGTAATTCGCCTGGAATTACCATACTGAAGCTATAAATCTATAGCTTTGTACGGTTCGAGTGCGACACGCCTCCAGCACGATCTCAGCAGCATTACAAAGTGCCACGGGCATGCACCTGATATTGGCGTGCAGGCATTTTAACAATATAGCGAATTGGGTTGCACTAGATCTTGGGCTGAAAAGACGCCAGACTTCTGGTGCAGCCCGTTCATACATGTCCCCCTATGTGTTTTCACATACTGTTATTATGCGAATTGTCATAAATTATTGAACAAGCATAATAATACTTATAAGATTTCAGAGTCCATAAATTGCTAAAACTATTAGGATTCAACTGAACATTTTTTATATAATAAAGTACCATTTTAAAGCAAGATTCCAAAACAATTAACAAATGAAAAGCTACATTTTGAACAAATGCAATAACAGCTGTACTGGCTGAAACTCCTATGTATTAACTAAGATATTGATCTTCTCGAAAATAAACTGTGGAAACCCTAGTGAGATTTCCTACAGCTTGGCAAACCTTCAAATGTTTCTCTTAGCATTGAATAAATGCGCAGGTTAGGTTTCCCAGGGTTCATTGGAATGTTACATTATAAATTCAATCTAAAAATGTGAAACCAAAATATTCTAAAAGCTTTAACAAAATTAAACACTTTTTTTCTGTATCAAATCAAATGATTTGAAGCAGAATTTCTGAGTAAAAAGTAGAAAAAAAATTACCGTATACCTTAATTGACAGTGGAAGACCTGCTTACCCCTCCTATATACAGTGATTGACAGCTTTCCCTGCATCAGTGTGTATACAGAGCAAACTGTTAATCATTGTGTGTGGGTGAGGTCAGTAGTACTTTTACTTTTTGTCAGTTTTGTTTTTCTCTCTTTTTCCTCAGAAATCCTGCTCTAAATCACATAAATCTAAATATCACAGAGCTCATTTTCTCTCCTTCTATCAAGTCATGCTCTTAGATATGATGGTATAAATAACCTTATAGGTTCACTTTAAGTTGTGGGTGCTATGTGTTGTGAAGTGCCACAAAGCTGCTCTGTCTTGACCAGGGTGTTTAAATACAAATTATGCAGGAAAATCAAATTATGATTATCATGACCTAAACCAAACTGCAGAACAGTTGTGCACAACTTTGCTACTCTTTGTGGCCTCCAATCATCTGGTCAGAGAAATACTTTTCTTTTTCTGTTGTCCAGTCTTTAACAACATGCAACCCAATGCAGCATCGAGGCAGCAAAACTTAATGAAAAATCTTTATATGAAATTCACATGATAATTATATAATATACAGTAGTAAAAACCTGGAGGTGCATAAGCATGCAAAGTCATTCCCGGGTATTGAGAACGCCACTTTTGAGCAGGCCCGTAGGTACGACTCTAGGGCTTAAAACAGAGCTGTTCACACAATCCTGCTTTTTCTGGTGTCCGCTTACGTGTCATAAAGGAGTGGTGTATTGGAGCCCAGGTAAGAACTATTGGTGAACTAGACGTCTTTGGGGCCACCATATATTAGCGGAATTTAGGCTGTCTCCAGACCCTTGTGTAGGACTTGTGAAAGGAGTAGTTAGAGTGGTAGGCATACATGAGTGTGGATATCTCCATTGTAGTTTTGGGGGAAGTAAAATATTTGTTTCAGCATCTTACATAAACAACAATGCAGAGAGCCACATGTATGTTCTTTTCCTTTATGGAGTAAAGGAATGGAGGATAGGGATAGTTATACTTCTTTAACATTGATTGTGGCCCTTAGGAATAATTCACTTTGACAGTGTGGTCCTTAGACTAGAAAGGTTGTACCGTACTTCTCTGATCTAAAACATACTGTTCACTGCCACAGACATTCTATTATGACGTCCATTTGAAAGCATATTATCAGTCTCTGTCAGAATCAATAAATGTCATGTATAGAATTTCCATTACCCTGCTTCCACTTTGCTATAGAAAAACAAATAACAAGTAATCAGTTGCTGGTTTGTGATGTTCTTTCGTTGTGTCCTACATAATATCGACTAATCTATATTAGATAATAATTCAATTTTTTTTACCTTTAACCTAAAAAATGTCAGAACAGTAATCAAAATTGTATGATGATATATTGTTATATGGAGCCAAATACCAGGGAAATCAGAGTACACAGTGCAGAACTTCCAAAGACACAAAAATTTCCCGCGGAAAGTAATTTTCTGTCCACATGAAATAGTAAAATTGATTTCTTGTGCTTTTGAACAGAATGCTTGTCATAAACTATTAAAATATATGGCTAATTTTCATCGCAAAGGGCCTGCCAATGGGGCACAATTTCACTTGTCAAGGAACAAACGTGTTTTCCAGACTTTGTGACTGATTTTCTTTTAAATGAATGTCCAACTTTCACACTTTGTTGTGTTTTCATGAATTCATTGTTCATTTATTTATTAATATCTATATAGTGGTCAGAGCAGTGGAGCTTCAAATCCCTTCCATAGACTTTGTAATAAATTACTAGGTGGGAGCTTAGGAACTCTATACTGTTACAAATTGATGTCAATGACTACCTCTAGTGTACCTTTACTGGTGCCGGCAGATATATCCAGCTATTATTTATTGTGGTTTTTCCCATTTTTAATGCACATCAATAAATGTGTGGTAGGTGCAGGCTCCATCTCTGGGCATGATCGCTGTTCTCAGGAGGACTCCCATGGAAATGAGTGGGAGAGTTCCAACCACCTCTCCGTTTTCCCATTAGACTTTTGGAGACTTTTTCTTTAGATAGATGCACGTCCCAGACGTAGGACCCGTAATTTAACACATTTTAGGTATAACTTATTGTCATCCCATAAATATATGAGATAGGAGACTGGATATGTCTCTGAAGGGGTTTTGATACTCTGTTTCAGAAAAAAACAGCTTTCAAACATAATATTGGTTAAAGAAACAAAATGGTGTTCAGTGCTCAACATTCACTTAAAGGGAACATTTCACATAGATTATGCCCCCCTTGCTAAGGACAGCACAAGCCAGTGCCAGACCTGCTGTTTCCAGCGATGTGTCCCTTATTCTGTAAGATGCTCTAGTTTTAGAGCATTTACCCCTCAAATGTTATTCATGAGCAGGTGTTAGCCCCATCCACCAAAGGCTAGCGCCGCCCCGGGCTTGCCCCAGGTGGGAGGGCTTTGAAAAAAAATGACTCTTTTCATGACTCTTTTCTGGCTGAAAACTGCAGATTTGAGCATTAAATACTCACAAACTACAGCAACTTACAGAATAAGGGACACAGCGCTGGAAACAGCAAGTCTGGCACTAGCTTGTGCTGTCCTCAGCAAGGGGGGGGGCATAACCTATGTGACAGGTTCCATTTAAAGCTTAAGTCCACACAGGGACATTTGGTGCATTAAACAATACTTTATTTTAGCCAAAGCCAGAAGTGCATCATAAAGAGAGGAAAAGTATAACAGAAAGAAGAGTATTATACTTCCTTGCCTTATGCCAAAAAGGATACAGCAAAAACCACACCAAACTTCGCTATAGAAACCGGCCTAACTCTTCTTCACTCTAATCTACTGTCTACGTCAGGCATCCTCAAACTGCGGCCCTCCACCGGCTGGGAAACCACAACTCCCATGATTCCCACTGTTATAGATTATATAAATGCATGATGGGAGTTGTAGTTTCCCAACAGCTGGATGGCTGCAGTTTGAGGATGCCTGGTCTACGTGCTTGTTATTTGTACAAGACACAGATTGATGACTATAAACCAAAACAGGAAAATCATTGTTCAGTGTGACTAGAAAATGCAACCACAAAGTGTATAATCTGATGAAAATGAAATAAAGAAAACACTAATTACTCTGGAAGCCTGTAAGTATTGCTGTAAGATTGATATCTTGAAGAAATAATTATATATTAAAAAAAGATGAAAAAGGATAATTGGTGGAATAAGTAAAATTGATTACATGTCATGAGTTTGATTTATACTCGTACAATTTGCAGCAATTATTTATGATGCTGTTGATTGTAGATTTATGCTGAAAATTATAATTAGGCTTTAACACCAATACGAGCTCAGCTAATTACAGTCATGGCTGAAGCAAACAATTGATCATAACATGGAGTTAATTATAGCTTTAAATTGTTAAGGATGGCTTTATTCTATAAAATAGGTAGCACCGTAAATGATATACACTTACTTGTGCACTATTTACATCATTACTTTGTTTGTAGACAGTGAAATTTATGTTCTTCTTTATAGTCCTGCATTGCATATGTAGCAATTAAAAGTTTGCCTGTTCCTTTAAATTAACCATGAGGTTGACTGAGAAACTGCTCAGTTTATTTGCTAGTGCCGTATATGTATGGTATGTGTGCTGCTGTGTTGATAGTTGATTTCCTAGTGCCATGTTTGTATGGTATGTGTGCAGCTGTGTTGTATGGTATATACAATTTATAGTCTTTATTTTGCTATGTCAACTATATGACGGTTTAAAGACATGCCGTTGCATACAGATTATATTATACTTTAGCTAGATCCAGGAGTTTTCAGCTACTAAGGATGTGTATGGAGGGGTTATGAGGAGTGCTACCTAATCCCCAGAAAATCCTGGTACAAAATGACGACTGAGCTTAATGATGCCAATTTCTGTATTACCATCTTGTAGAGTGGAACAATTTAAATAAGAGAGAAAGAAGTTTGCCTCCGTTCACGAGGTTTGCAGATGACCCATTAGAGGTGTCAGGTGGAGTGTTCTTGACCTGTCAGTGAAAGATGTATGCACCCAAAGCTTGTCTGTCTGTGGGAGAGGCAAAGTGACTGAAGGCTATTGAAGTGGTGACGGAGTGAAAGTTGGGAGACTTGACATGGTCCTGTGAAGAGTTGTGAAAAACAAAATCACCTGTTGCAGGACATACACGAGGTGCACACTGCGCACTGCAGAGATAAGGACTAAAGTTCTCTAAAATGACTAGATGCTTTTATTCTGCATCCAGTCTAGACTGCGATGATGTCTTCTCCCAGCCAACTTTCATTCCTGAAGATTTGGACAGGTAGGTTGGTAGGCCATAGGAAGGTAGGTTGGTAGACTCCTGGTAGGTAGGTAATTTGGTAGGCCCAAGGTTAGACTGCAGGTAGGTAAGTAGGCAGCAATTAGACCCCAGGTAGCTAGGTAGACATGTCACAGGTAAGTAGGCCATAGGTAGGTAGATTGGCCCTTGGTAGGTATGTAGGTAGGTATGTAGGCAGTAGTTAGGGCCCAGGTAGGTCGGTAGGCCACAGGAAGGCATGTAAATAGGTCCCAGTTAGGTAGGTAGATGTACCCTAGATGGCGCTCTGCTCTGCTAAAGTAATGGACAGACATGACTCTGAATGCTTGGGACAGAGGGCCTGGGCGTTCTTAGATCCCCTGTGGCAGGTCGGTCATAGCGGCTGCTACAGCGGTAGTTACGACACTCTTGGTGACTCTAAAAGTCGAATCATTTAATAAGAATGGCCTCATATGTCCTACATCCCAAAAATAAGGCAGTCGGCAGGGAGCATTATTAAAGAGTTGCTCTAATAATATCACCAAAGTTTCTTTAAAAGGGTTTTCTCACCACAATGATTAACTTTTAACATTTAGGGAAAGGCAAAGGAAGACTATTACCAAATGCATTACTGTTCTGATTTTGGTTTGTTCAGGAGATAAAGTAGACTTTAGCTACTGCTAATTTAAACCAATGTCTCGTGGTGACTGACCACCTCTCTGCTCTCTCTCATTGCTCCAAGCTGCCATCCAACCATCATAAGTCACTTCCAGCTGAGTCTTATCTCAAGCACATGAGCTTGTTCGTTTAATTAAATGACAAGTTTTAACCCTTAAAGCTCTGTAGCCTTGGGCACTACAGATTATAAACCTGCAATAGTCATGTCACTGTAACAGGAAATGTTAGGACCAGCAGAGCTGGTGCCAAGCTCTGCTTTAAAATCACTTACGGCCTTTTCAGGAAGTGTGAGTCTGAAGCCGGCTGTGGCTTTGTGAAACAGCATTGTGAGGCAAACTCATTAAAGATGCTTTAGTTTTGCAATTTCCTAAAATACTTTGTCAGTGAATGGTAGTATTAATTGATTACTTTCAGAGGATGAGATTCTGTCTTGTTTATGTGATAATCACGTTCGTGAAGGCCACATACAGACATAGCAGAACAAATCTGCTGCAGCTTTTACTATTCACTGTTGACAAATCCATGGGAAATCCATGGAGAACCTGTATGCATTCCACATATACTCCAATTCTACAAGAAAAATCGCAAGTGTGATGGAAACTGTGCTTTATACTCCCTATAGAGTACAGTGATATGTTGGTTTGCACTTTTATGCAGTTGCATGACTGGGTAACTAAAAATAAAATAACAAATAAAAATAAAATTATTAAAAAGCAGCACCAATGGATCCTTCCTTTTCTCAGTTCAGAATGCAAAAGACTGCTGTAGTGGGTCAGTCGTCACCCATCACAATAACTACATAACTAAAGACTTTGACACCAAGCCTTCAAAACTGTCAACTTTATTTGCAACATCTTCTCCTAAAAATATGCTTAAAGGGGTAGTTCCATTTCAGCAAATCCTCTTCGTCGGCCGCTCGTTGCTAAGTGCGGTATGGCCCTGCATGTTAATGAGTAGAGTGTCGATAGTGCTTCTGTCTATATCTCATGATGAATTGACAGTACCCACATTTTTTAGATTGATGACACCCAGAATTTTCTGGGCAGTGATATGGTTAGCTTCACTTTTACAAAGCATCATAAAGTGTAATACATGCTCAGAACCTAGCTATTTCTAGCTCATTAGGAAAAATATGATGCATTTAACTGGCTTTTAAAGGGAACCTGTCACATAGGTTGTACCCCCCTTGCTGAGGGCAGCACAAGCTAGTGTCGGACCTGCTGTTCCCAGCACTGTGCCCCTTATTCTGTAAGATTCAGCAGTTTTAGAGCATTTACCCCTCAAATCTTATTCATGAGCAGGTGTTAGCTCCACCCACCAAAGGCTAGCTCCGCCCACTGACAGTTATTCACGTGTTTCTACCTATTCAAAGTAATAGGTTTATCAGTTGAGGTGGGGAGGGCTAGCCTCAGGTGGGCGGAGTTTGAAAAAAACTGACACTCTGAATGACTCTTCGAATGACTCTTCTGGCTGAAAACTGCAGATTTGAGCATTAAATACACGAACACTACAGCATCTTACAGAATAAGGGACACAGCACTGGATACAGCAGGTCTGACACTGGCTTGTTCTGTCCTCAGCAAGGGGGCATAATCTATGTGACAGGTTCTCTTTAAGGCTTGACACTGACTTAAACGGATCATTATTAAAAAAAAAACTGATCATCTGTGATCCCTTAAAATTAATATGTGAAATAGCAGAAAAAGCATAATAATATGCAATGATCACTGGATAAATAATTCTCCCCTGTCACAATGTTTTATTTATGGCTGAACATTCAAGCTCCCTACATGACACACTCAAGATAAGGCAGCAGAAAAGCAGGGATTAATATTTATTCACTATTAAACTGTCTTGCATAGGGCTGCACTGTTACAGTGATTTGCATAAGTAGGAAGCATGTCTGTCGACAGTTCACATATAAATGAATTAATATTTGATGCGAGGCAGTTTTATGATATGTTAGCTCTTTTTCAAAACTGTATATGCCAAAAAAAATCAAATGTTTACTAAAAAAAATATATTTTTGACTGGCCTGAAAAAAGTTATTTAAGATTAAACTTTATTATTTTATATATCGGAACTATTACATCACCAGTTGATAAAAATTGACCTATAGGCACCTTTACATCAATCAGTTTACCTAAAATTAAAATGTTAAAGGGTTTATCCAGCAAAAAAACATTATTCTTCAATGGAATAATAATTTGCTGGATAACCCATTTAAAGCTTTACACAAACAGCATTATAGATCCAATTTGTACATATTCATGATACACTACTTACAAACATTTTTTCTCAGATCTGTGAGAAAAAAAACACATGGCATGTTACACTATATATTACATTTTTCAGATATTCTCCCTTAGACATTGTTTCATGTTGTGCTAGGACCTATAAACAACCTATAAATACTTTATATGTTCTTCTAACAGGTGCATGAACACAAAGAAAAACTAAGAAAATTAAAAAATATATATTTTCAGTTGCACAACTTTCAAATTAGTAACAATAGTTTTGAAAATTGGTAATAATGGGTTTAAATAATTTTATGAATGCTACACTATGGTTGATCTGTAGGTGGGTCATGTGTAAGAAGTGTTACCTGTTGTAGGTATAGCATATTTGTCAACCTGCCTGTTTCTTCCGGAAGACTCATGTTAAATGGGATGCAAAAAGGTAGGGTTTTCACAGAAACCACCCCAAAGAGGGGAGTTCCTTGGAGGAATAGGGGCATTCCCAAGTGGATCAAAGGTGTTCCAAGAGGCAGGAAAGAAAAGGTTGGCAAGTATGAGGAATTGCATAACACACAATTCCTGCAATGATAACTATATGAATACTTTATGCAGCAGTAATTAGTAAAAACAAATGATAATTAGCAAATTACATTCTGCACTTATGAATTACCTGCAACATGGATCAAAGTAAGGCATTTAAGCCTGCCACGCACAGGAAAGCTGAAATGCAGGTGAAAACCACGCTGATGTACTCCATGGAGTTTTCTATTGATTCATAGTTGCCTGCTTTTGCAAGCTACATGAATTTGGGGTGTTGTTGTGTGTGTCTATAAGTATGTTGATATAGGCTACTAAAGAGATATACAGTATTTCACAAAAGTAAGTACATCCCTCAAATTTTTGCAAATATTTTATTACAGTTTTTTCATGGGACAACTCTGACGATAGAACACTTTCATACAATGTAAAGTAGTCAGTGTACAGCTTGTATAACAGTGTAAATTTGATGTGCCCTCAAAATAATTCAACATACAGCCATCAATGTCTAAACCGCTGGCAACAAAAGTGAGTAAAAAATGGACAAATTGTGCCCAAAATGACAATATTTTGTGTAGCTACCATTATTCTCCAGCACTGCCTTAACACTTTCCATTTGAGAATGCCCCACAAATGCTCAATAGGGTTTAGGTCTGGAAACATGCTTGCCCAGTCCAGCACTTTTATCCTCATTTTCTTTAGCACCTCGTTGCCGTCACACCTGCTTGACACCATCGGACCCAAATAAGTTTATCTTGGTTTCATCAGACCACAGACCATGGTTCCAGTAATCCATGTCCTTAGTCTGTCTTCAGCAAACTGTTTGCAGGCTTTTTGTGAATAATCTTCAGAAGATGCTTCCTTCTAGGACAACAGCTATGCAGACCAATTTGATAAAGTGTGTAGCGAATGGTCTGAGCACTGAAAGGCTGATACCCCACTCCCTTAACCTCTACAGCAATGCTAGCAGTACTCATATGTCTAAGTTGAAAAGACAATCTCTAGATATGATGCTGAGCATGTGCTCTCTACTTCTTTAGTCAACCATAGTGAGGCCTGTTCAGAGTAAAACCTGCCTTGATAAACCACTGCATGGTCTTGGTCACCATGCTGCATCTCAGTTTCAGGGTGTTTGCAATTTTCCTATAGCCCAGGCCGTCTTTACATACTACAACAATTCTTTTTTTACAGATCCTCAGGTAGTTCTTTGCCATGAGGTGCCATGTTGAACTTCCAGTGTCCGGTATGAGAGAGTGTGAAAGTGCTAACACCAAATTTAACACACCTGCTCCCGATTCACACCTGAGCCCTTGTAACACTAAAGAGTCACATGACACTGTGGAGGGAAAATAGCACATTGGGCACAATGGGCAGCATATATGAATGGGGCTGCGCCAGATATCTGGCATCTTTTCAGCACAATATCAGGCGCAGCCCCGGTCGCTACATTTTTAAATGGCCCGGACGCCATTATCAGGTGCATAACATAGCGCCCGCGGCACTTTGTAATGCGCCTGATTTCGGGATGTGGGGCGCACTATAACCGTATGAAGCTATAGATTTATAGCTTCGCTATGGCATTTCTAGGCGCATTACTGCTGGAATAGGTAAACCACTTCATACCTGAGCCAGAAATGTCGTACTAGTGCTAGAATGCGCCTGATTTATGACCTGTAGAGCGGGTTCATAAATCAGACGCATTCCAGGCTGTTATTATGCGCATGAAATTTGGTATTTAAATGCAAAATTTCATACATGCCACCAATGTGTCCATTTTGACATAGGGGTGTACTTAATTTTGTTTCCAGCGGTTTAGACATTGCTGACTGTTTGTTGAGTTACTTTGAAGGCCCATCAAATTTGCACTGTTATACAAGCTGTACACTGACTAGTTTACATTGTATCAATGTGTCATATCTTCAGTGTTGTTCTGTGAAAAAATATAATAGTGTTTACAAAAATGTGAAGGATGTACTCACTTTTGTGAGATACTGTAAATATAATATTTATTGATCACTATCTCAGCATATTCAATCACATATAAATCTAAACTTATAATGATGACCCATCCCTAAATCATAGCTCATGAGTGTTAAATCTTAAAGGAGTATGCTGACCTTAGATATTTATGTTACAACTGTATCTCAAACATGCTCAAAAATTTCTATAAGGCTCATATAAAAAATATCCACACAGAAATAGGGTTTTTCACTATTTTCACTAAAATTTCACTTAACAGGAGAGATAACAGGACCCTATTTCCTGAAGTGGTAAGCCGAGAGCTCCTTTGCACAGTAAGAGCTAGAATACCTCTTTAATGTTAAACACCATACACAGTCCTAAAATGAACAATAGGGTTTTATAAAGTCTTGGAATCTCATTCAAAGTAAAGTAATAACTGAAAAAAACAACAACAAATGCATTTTTTATTATATTTTCTTTGACTTGACTACTATATTCAAAAAAGATTACTCTGAGCAATTTGTTTAATTTGTGTCCTGACCAGCCATTATTTTAATAATACATTTAAACCAGCTTTGTCATTTATCAAGCACTTTTCTTACTCTTCTACAAACTATAGAAGTAACACTGCTGGAATATTACTTTTTTCTTTGACATAATTTCTAATTTAAAGCTCCACGGTATAATGTGTACCTGAACCAGCATAAAAAGCATAGACCTGAAGCGAGATATTACATTTTTAAATTTTCACGCTTCAACAGCCAAGTAATATTAGTCTTTCCAAGGAGACCATGTCTGTAAACCTCCCTGCTTGCAAATGCAATAAGAGTAATTGTGCTCAAATAAAAACAGGCTGATTAAAATGCCTTGATGCTGTCAGTGGAAATTCAGAACTGGTAGGAGAAAAAAAAATGCTTCTGTATATTCTCTTAGAGGGCCTGCCAGAGAGTTGATTGCTGTACATAAAATGGTACATTTATAAAAAAAAAAAAGTTTTGGAGAGTATCGTGTAAACAAACAAACAAACATTTACTAGCTTATGATGTACTCACAAAAATCCAAATGAGGGTCTATTTCATATATCTTTTAATATGTGCAGCTTATCTATACTAGTATAGTTCCCAAGACACAAGCAGCTGAATTTGAAAAGGGAGTTGAGGGCACTACTGGGATAAGGAATATTACATGCAATAATCTGAATGATACCTAATAATAATAAATGGATGGACTGGGTCCACCAGTAGTAGACTAGATGCTTATAAGCTGACCATTCTAGCTGACCATTCTGGCTCATAGAAGGCCAGGTACGGAATGACACCTCCTTAACATCTATAAACCTTAAAGGGGTTGTCTCACAATGCTGTTTCACAAATCATAGCCAGTTTCAAGCTCACACATCCTGGTTAGACAGATGTGGTTCCAACAGTGATTGGCATATTAGCTCTGCTATTCCTAGCTGATCTTGTTACAGAAACATTACAGTAGAGTGTAAACAATAGGACCGAAGGTGACAGGGCTCTAAAAGGTAAACATTTGTCAGTAACTTAGATAAACAAGCTCCTGTTTTAATGATAGCCTTGGCAGGGAGTGTTGTCATCATGGCTAGGCAGGGTAGCTTGGATAATGAGAGTAAAAAAACATTGGTCGGTAACCTAGGGAAGCTTGTATACACAAGCAGTAGATACAATCTACTCTATCTCCTAAACAAAGCAAATCAGAAAAGCAATGTATTTGGTAACAGTATTTCCTTATCTTTACATACATGTTTAAAACTAATCATTGTGATAAGAAAAACCCTGTAACAAAGTATATAGAAAGGAGTTGTCCAGATAAGACAACCTCTCTGGAACTGAAGTGCTTAGACTATTGTAATAAAGATACCAGTATTAAGAAAAGCTAACATATAAATGTTCCAACACCTATTTGGTACACATTAAATCATATTTACTGACAGACAAGTTTTGTCTGTTAGGTTGTTTTTCAGAAGAAAATGTTGCCCGTATCATGTATACCCCCAGTATGAATATAGGTCATGTAAGAGAGACATTTTTATTTTACATCTATGTCACCATGTGTTCTGTAAAAAAAAAAAATAGATTTGGCCTCTTGCAATTTACAGATTCTCCCACCCACAAGGATGGACACGCTCTTGATCTGGTTTTCTGCAGTCACTCATCAATTTCTAACCTCACTAATTCTCCTTATGCTCTCTCTGATCACAACCTTATCTCCTTCACTATCACCAATTCTCAGCCTTCTCTGGACACACCTGCCCATCGCCCATCCAGAAACATTCGCTCCATGAACACTCAGGAACTCATAGACACCATACAGTCCTCACTGCCTCCAATCTCCTCCGACTCCTGTCCTGACCTGGCTGTCAAGCAGTACAATGAAACTCTCTCAACCACCCTGGACATGTTGGCACCTCTCAGACACCGCACCACCAGAGTCAGGCGCCCACAGCCTTGGCACACACCTCAGACTCGCTTCCTGCAGCGATGTTCAAGGTGTGCTGAGAGACTGTGGAGAAAGTCAAAGCTACCTGCAGAATTTTCTCCACTACAAATTCATGCTCAGCACTTACCACATGCCCTTCACTGCGCCAAACAAAAATATTTCACCTCCTCATCTCCACATTACACAATCAACCCAAAAACGCCTGTTTGAAACTTTCCACTCCTCCTCAGCCCAAAAGCTCAGGCCCCAGTCACTGACCTCTGTGCTGAAGACCTGGCCACTTACTTCAAAGACAAAATAGACAGTATCCGCAAAACATCTCATCGCAACCCTCAAAAAACCCCCCCAGCCTCCCCTCCCCCGCCTTTGTCTGCTCCAGCCCTTGACCCAACGACGAAAAAAATGCCCGGCTTCTCTCATCTGTTCCCCTACCACCTGCTTTTAGTGACCCCATTCCACCCCACCTTGTCCGTCTATCTCTCCACTATCATCCTCACCTTCCGCAATTTTTAACCTTTCTCTCTCTATGGGATTTTCCCCATCCTCTTTTAAAACGCCACATAACCCTTTACTAAAAAACCCTTCGGACCCCCTTTGATTTCTAACTCCCGACCATCTCTAACCTCCCTTCCTCTAAACCCTGGAACGTGGTCTACTCCTTTAATCCGCTATCTCTCTACAACTCACTTTCGACCCCTACAACCCGGGTTTCCGCCCCCTCACCCCACAAAACTGCTTATTTAAAGTCTCTAATGATTTCCTCCTCCCAAAATCACGGGAAAAATACCGTTGTGCTTCTCCTGGATCTTCGCAATTTGACATGTGGATCACCCCCTTTCTCCTCACCTTCTCAGCACCTTGGATCCAGGACCCGTTCCGTTTGGTTTTTTCCCTACCTCTTGACCGTCCTTCAGTGTCTCATTTGGGGTTTCCCCTCCTCTCCTCTTTTTTGCTGTCGGGGTTTCCCTCAGGGTCATTCTGGGCCCTCCCCTTTTTTACTTTCCATCCCCCATTGGACAAACCATCAGCAGTTTGGTTTCCCCAGTACATTTTGCGATGAACCAATTTTCACCTCCCCCCCGAGACATCACTCCGCCCTATACAAAAAAACCAGTGACTTTTGCCCGCTGTTTTCTGAAATTTTCCTTTCCATCTAAACTAAACCCTCACAAAAAACCAAACTTTTGTTTTTCCACCATCTTCTAACCAAACCCTACCCTGCTATCTCGTCTCAGTGTGTGCCCCACCATAACTCCTGGGAAAAACAGGCCCGCTTCTTGGGAAAATTTTTAATTCTAATCTGCCCTTCACCCCTTTATATCCATCCCTTTTTGCCCGCCCCCTTCATCTGCCCTCAAAAAACATCTCCAAAATCCTTAACTTTTTTCACTGGGGAAACAGCTAAAACCCCTCTTGTTGCTTTTATTCACTCTCGTCTTGACATGCAACCCCCTTGCTTTGGTCTCCCTCTCTGAAAACTCCCCCTTGCAACTGTTCTGAATGCAGCACCCCGGGCTTGTCTTTCTTCCCCCCGCTATACTGATGCCTTACCCTGTGCAGTCCTCACTGGTTGCCCTCCGTACAGAATACAACATAAAATCCCCCTCCACCCATAAAGCTCCCCACGGTTGCTCCTCCCCTACATCTCCCCCTCACTCTTCCCACCACCCTACCCGTGCTCTCCGCTCTGCTGTGATATCAGACTAATTCCTCAATCATCCCAACCCCCATGCCCCTTCCAAGATTTCACAGTGCGCACCGGTCATTAAAAATGCTACCGGGCATCAAACAATTCACAACCCTCAGTTTTTGGGGCCCGAGAAAAATCTTCTCAGCCTGGCCTACCAAAAATCCCCAAAATGTATCAACCGTCACTCCCTACACTAGGACCACAGGACTTATCTGTATATAGATTTCTGTCAGGGTGGCTGGGGCACCCCAAATTTTATGTAAAAACCCCTCTTATTTTATGTAACATTTGGGTGGACCAAGAAAAAGAGCAATTTTTAAACCCCTTTTTCTCACCCATACACCATATAGATTGTTAACTCTCGCGAGCGGGCCTCATCCTCGTGTCCATTTTTAATTTTTTAATTTAATGCGTATGTACACCCTCTAATTTTTTAAAAGTTTCTGCGGAATTTGTTGGGGCTATATAAATAAAAAATTATTATTTTTATTATTTTTTTTATTTAAAATTATATTAAAATTATATATATATATTATATATTATTTATATATAGTTATAGATGCCTATAAAAGCCTCCTTCAAATAGTAATCCCACAAAGAAAATCTGCTAGGCATTTGGATGTTCTCTCTGTGTTTGTGTGGGTTTCATATTTCTGAAGAAAATAAAGAAAATTTTTGTGGCTAAAAATTTAGGAACCATACTTGCTATTAAAGGGGGAATTTCCTTTTTTGTAGGAATGTCCTCCAGACCTGAACACAATATTTCTTATGTGGTCTCACTCTATACAGCAGAATCACATTCTCCCTCTTCCTATTGGTAATACCACTAGATATGTTGCCAATCACTTTCCTAACTGCGTAGCCACCCTGTCAACCACTAAATCCTTCTGTTCTAAAGTTGGGTAACCACAAAACAAAAAGAATCAAAGTTTTTTCATTTAAGTCCTACCATGCATTTCTGGATTCAATAGAGATGCCCTTGAAGTGGGATAGGTGTGGGTCCCTGAAAGTCTCGGCTCAGAATAGCGACTTAGTCACACTTGCACACAACTCTCCATTCTGTCTATGGGAGTCTATTCTGAATATAGCTGAACTAACTAACATTTTTTTTTCACTTACCAACGTACTGTATACTTAAAATCTTCATGTATTGTTCTACTTGACACCTATTCCCTTGGATTACAAGAATAAAATTAGTATACAGTATATTTGTAAGTTTTAATTTTTATTTAGCTAAACACCCCCCTTAGCCTTTAACTGCCAATGTTTTTGGGCACTCGGAAAGCCAGACCAATTTTCACCTTCCTGACATATACAGATATAGCTATACTATGTTATACACACAGGTATCACCATACTATTTTGAAATAGAAGTATAGTATTTTATAAAAATGCATAAAATTTATGTTCCTAATAGTTACACACAAGCTGATAATTAGGCAAACAACACCTCCTAAAATAGAATGTGCTTAGTTCATATACACCACATGCCTTAGTTTTACAGATATGTATCCTTAAAGATGCATCATACCTAAACAGACATGTGTCTTGCCTACAGTTAAGCATGGTGGTGGGAGTGTCATGGTGTGGAGCTGCATTAGTGCTGCCAGCTGTGGGGAGCTACAGTTCATTGAGGAAAACCTGAATGCCAACATGTACTGTGACATATTGAAGCAGAGCATGATTACCTCCCTTAGGGTACTGAATCACAAATCAGTATTCCAACATGATACCGACCCCAAATGCACCTCCAAGACGACCACTGCATTGCTAAACAAAATGAGGGTAAAGATGGTGGACTGGCAAAGCATGTCTTCAGACCTAAACCCTTTTGAGAACCTATGAAGAATCCTCAAACAGAAGGTAACCAATAAAATATGTAAAAATAAATAGATTCCAAGTGAAAGGTTTGTATAGCATTAACCTTTATTTTTTCTCATAAGCTACTCACAAGATTGTAGTGACTAAGTTACTTTTATTTTAAAAACTTAAAAGAAAAAGTCTGGAGTTTTGGTCCTAAATATCTATCCGTGTTGACAGACTGTTTAAAGTTGTTGTGTCATGACAACATCCACTTTCCATGTTCCCTATGTCTTATGGAAATCCTATGGGGTCTTTTAGGGCATAAGAGTCTGTACCTCAAAACCCTCATGTTCTCTGGTTACAGCCTGGAAAATGTGAGTTGAAAAACTAATATTATATACCCAGATAATCCAAACTTTGCAATTCTTCCACTTAGGCTATGTTCACACAATTCATTTTTTTTCCAGTGGAATAAGTTTTTATGGCACAGGAAAAACCCGCATGTTAGTATGTCTTTTGATGCGCTTTTATGTGTGTTTTCTTCTTTTGATAGGTCTTTTGGTGCTTATTTTTGATATTTGTAGTCATGCATTTTTCTCAGTGCAGGGAGCTTCATTATATGTAATATGTTTTTGGTGCATTTATGCCCTGTTAATGATATGGTACTCCCTTTTTTATGTGCCGCACGTAACACGGCAAATGGTCTGCAAAAAGCGCACACAGCCTGATGCACACTTATTCCCATGAAAGTCAATGGGACCCTAATGTCACTGTTTTGGGAAGCATTTTGATGCTCAGTCACAAAAAAATTATGAATTTTGCATGTGAAAAAACACGTAAAAAGATGCCGTTTGAATCCAGCTTTAAGAGTATAGATAAGATCAGCACAGTAGTGATTGTGATGTTTTACTCTATTTAAGCCTATATTCAGCATAGTCTTGATGTGTCAAATATGACAGAATTTTTGTCCACTCTCAGTTTTATTTTTTAAAATCCGTTTTGCACTGTTTTCAGATATTGTCAATCACCATTAGCCACACTGTCTGTCAAATGAATATACTATAAGGACACTTTTTTAAATGCTTCCAGTATTATGATTTTGTACACAAAAATGGTTGTAAAATTTTGGTAAAACTTTAGCTGTGTTTAATGCAAATTAAACTTAAGTCCCCGGGCTTCACTTACTAAAAGCTTATAAATTTCCCAAACTTTCCAATAAACAGTTGAAAAAAAAAAAAAACACTGTATGTATATATTTTTGTTATTTTGATTATACCATTATATATAAACAGCATTTAAAGCAAGTTAAAAGATAAAATTGATCTATGCATACTAATGATATCTTTGTGTGTTGAAATTGTGAAACAAACAAAGACATAAAAACAAAAGCATTACAATAAGCTTTATATTAAAGATTGATATGGGTCTTTCCCGTTTCAGGACTATTCCCATTTCATTAAGTTGCTTTAAACATGTAAGCGAAGATAAATTAAGCAACTCCGGCAATAAAGAGACAATTGCTCCGGCACCACTCTGTCTGTCAAAAAATGGATAGATATATGCAGTTCCAGATCTTCATACGGTACAGCACATATTACCAAAAATAGAGGTGGTGCTCAGTGAATATAAAAGGACAGTCACTGTAAAGTACTATTTGCAGAGTAGAAAACTTCACGGCACTCACCAAAGGTAATAGAGTAAAAACCTTACTTTATTCAGCAACTTGTCTCCATAGAAAAAAAGGCGTACGGGATACACAAGACCACGCTAAGACTTGACAAGCCGAAGATAAATTAAGATCATTACCAAATACATTGCTTTTCTGATTTTGCTTTCTTTCCGAGCTAGAGCAGCTCTTATCTTCTGCTTGTGTACACAGGCTTCCCTAGGTTTCCAGCCTCTTTTTTCTGTTCTAGAAGAGATTGGGATAGTGACGTCACTCCCTCCTGTTAGCTATCAGCAGCACAGGAGCTTATTTATGTTTCTTAAATGACAAATTTTAAAAGGTGGCTTTTTTGTGTGTCTCTCTCCATTTACTACATGGGACTTGTAAAAAAAAGAGATGAACAAATTCTGCCTGGCTCTTTTGATAACTTTGTTAGACTTTAGTGGATAAAGACACATGCAAAAGTGGATACTTTAGCAGTTCCATAGACTTTAAAATGAGATTACTTTTGAATATCCAGCTAATTCTCTGTTCAAACAGTGACACTAATATCATGTGGGTCCAGTAGGTCCCCAACCAGACATTTATGGCCCATCGAGTAAATAGGTTGAAAGTCGTCAGTGTAGGAAAACTTAATTGGGCATTTACATTTTTGGATATTTTCCTATAAGTACAGATATCTTGAGGGCATAATAGGTTCAGATTGCCGGATTGCCCTTTTTGGGATTTGGGATTGCCCTTCTCTGACAAGGGTGAGAGTAGGGATATAAGAGTAAGGCTAGTACTATACACATGCATCAAAAATGTAAGAAAGCAATTGATTCGCTCACCAACTCTCCTGTAGTGTCGTGCGGTCCAAATTCTTTGGTGCACGAACAGATCACCCGTCCACAGGTGTGTTACACATAGTCAGTAGAGAAAAGTGTTGCCCAGCACTCCACTTAAAAAATTTATATTCAAAGTTTATTGTCCTATTTTAAAACATCAGGATGAAAAGCAACAAAGAAGCGTTACATACAAAAATACATGGCTTTTAATGCGTTTCGGGTCTACTCATAGTCATAACATAGCTCATAGCTCTTCTTAAATAACCTAAGTATAATGACAGGTATGGTTTAACCCTCAATTTACTGAGTAGAAGAACATAGTACACCGCATAACATAATGAGAGTGTGGAAACCGACCTATTATACATCTATTAAGTTTATATCTAACTCCTTATATACATGTTTCCACACTCTCATTATGTTATGCGGTGTACTATGTTCTTCTACTCAGTAAATTGAGGGTTAAATCACACCTGTCATTATACTTAGGTTATTTAAAGGGGTTGTCTCACTACATTGACTCATCTTACTTCAGTCCTGTTTGCTTGGTTTCACTTTGAGTTCAGGGGCATGTTTACTGGCTTCTACTAGGCTGCAGTAGAAGCCAGGTTTGTAGCTATAGCAACCAGTGCTGGCAGCCTACCATGAGAGATTGAACAGGTCTGTAGCTATAGCGATCTGAGGAGCTGATGCAGCCCATACAAGAGGGGATATCTAGGAATAGGTAGGACACTGTTAATAGACATAACTTGTTTTTGCAAGATCTTTAACATAAAAAGCAATCCTTGTAGTGAGACAACCCCTTTAATGGAGAGCCCGATTCTCATGAGCTATGTTATAACTAATGGTCCTTTTCTTTGTTGGCCCAGAAACACGTTAAAAGCCATTTATTTTTGTATGTAGCGCTTCTTCGTTGCTTTTCATCCTGATGTTTTAAAATGAGACAATAAACTTTGAATATAAATCTTTTATATCGAGTGCTGGACAACACTTTTCTCTGCTCCCTATTAGTACTATACACACCCATTTCCTCTTTTTTCCTTACAGGATAACTCACCATCGAGCAATTTTTTTCTTATTACCATCTTCTACCTCTTTGGTGGTAAGTGCCTATGTAATTATCGTTTACATTGTTATTATGTTTTAATGTATATGATTTATAAGGTCCGGATAATTTTCTGTGAAACCAGATTATCATAATGCCTTAAATGTGAAGCTTAGCTTCATTTGTAAATATTCATGCATGCTATAGGAATGCTAATTTTAAGTTCATTCTACATGAATAGCTGCACTAGCCGTCTCTTGTGTCTGATGAGTGAAATACACAAAATTAAAATGATGGTACAAATTACCATTCACATTCAACAAAAGAAAACATATGCTTAGAATCTGCTGTCCTTTAAACACAAAATATCCTCATAGATATAGATCACATTGCATGGATATTATGTGTGATACCCGAATTTAAAGTGGTATTCCGTCATTTGGACAAAATACTGGGCTGCTGGGTCATCTGGGATTATAGCAGTAATCTTACATCCTAAACATATACAAATACCTTTTTTGTAACATTACTGCCCCCTATGTGTTCCTCCTCAGCACAGCAAGAGTGGGCTTGGCTTCAGCAGCAGCTCATGTGGATAGCAAACTACAGTTCCCATCATGCATTGCTGACATCTATTCTATACTGTTCTCTCCCCTGGATTCCCCAGACTTCTTAAGAAAAATCTCCACCCTTTTGTGCATATCATGTTGTCCTAATTCAGCGCTGAGCTTCTCAAATTATTTCCTAGTTACATAACCTGCTGTTTTATATGTCACCTTCCTACTGCTGGAAGTGAGCATTCCTGATCAGGAAGCTAAAACTGAACTACAGGTCGTATCCCTTGGCGATAAGCTCTAAATATCATATTATGGGCCAGTAATTGGTGAATGATTATGTGGGAAACTGCTGAAAAATTGTAATTACTATATATTGAAGATTTTTACTTTGTACTTCATACTTTTAATAGGAGTCAAGTGTCGTTTTCCAGAATACCCCTTTAAGCAATTGTTTTTATTCTCAGGATTACAGGATACTGAGACCAAGATGGTAACCTATATTTAAGATCAAAATAAACATAGTAACCTGTTTATTAAAATGTGTTTTTATATATTATTCAGGAATACAGAATTGATACACGTATAGTCAGTTCTATATTTAAGTCAAAATACAACTAGCTGACAGCCCACACTGCTAATACTTACATGTGTTTTACTCAGAATGACCCTGTATTACAAAAATACCAGAATCTCAGACCATGGGCGACATGTATGATCGGGATTTGCGCCCGATTTCTGCCAGAAACTGCGCCTCACCGGTCCGAATCCACTGTCGGACGCAGTGATGCGGTGTTAGGCGCAACCTTCGCCACTTTCGGATGCGCCTAACATGAAGGAGCGTGCAAAGGCCGTGGTGTGGGCGTTCTGGGGCGGGACGCACCACATTCGAATACTCTGATGCATGCATGATCGCGGGCCGGCAAAATGCGGCGCATTGCAGCTCCGACAGGCAGACCTTGTTGAATGGGGTCTACCTGAACCGGAGGAGGCGAAGTGAAGCTAGAACGTAATGGGGCAAAATGTGCTCTAGGTCGACTGCTACAACAGTACAAGAATAAAAATGAGTTGTCTATAAAATTATTTCATTAATAAAGATAAATATCAAAGTTGTCTAAAAACGATTAAATGTATTGTAAAGCTTGATAATTTAAAATTAAAGGAAAAATATATAAGATCGCAATAGAAATACATCTCAGCTCTCAGCTCTGTGAAGCATGGAGTATGATTCCAAAAATCATTTTTATTAGGTGTAAAACATCTGAAAAAGAGCTCAAACCTTCTAAAAAAAAATACATAAATAAAATCACTAACAAAAAATCAATAACGCGCAACATCAGGAATTTGGGATATTGGAAAATGCCAGGAAATACAGTAATTCAAATTCTGTAAGTGCTTCTCATTGGTCGGCATAAACCAGCCAATCAGAATAAGAGCGACAGTGACCCATTATAACCTATGGAGTAGTGTTGACCAATCAAATGGAAAGGCGGTACAGTTCAAAATACAGTAAAAAATGCAGAAAAGAGCTGATTGGTTGAATTAGCGGGGGCTTAGCTATCCCGGCCAATCAGAGCGTAAGCTACTTTGTTCCATTGTAGTCTATGGAGAGATGGGGGCACTGAAATCTCAGCTCCGTGAGGCATGGAGTATTAGTAAGTAAATAGTTTTTATTAAGTGTAAAACATTCTCTTTAAAATAGCTAAAACCTTCTATAAACATACATAAATAAAATTACTAACAACGCGTTTGTCGCCGGGACCGGCGCAACATCATGAATTGGGATATTGAAAACTGCCGCCTTTTCATTTGATTGATCAATACTACTCCATAGGTTATAATGGTTCACTGTCGCTCCTATTCTGATTGGCTGGTTTATGCCGACCACTGAGAAGCGCTTACAGAATTTGAATTACTGTATTTCCCGGCAGTTTTCAATATCCCAATTCATGATGTTGCGCCGGTATTGATTTTTTGTTAGTGATTTTGTTTATGTATTTTTTATAAGGTTTTAGCTCTTTTTGAGATAATGTTTTACACCTAATAAAAACAATTTTTTTTATTCATACTCCATGTCACACGGAGCTGAGAGCTGAGATTTATTTCTTGAGTGATCTTATATATTTTCCCTTTGATTTTAAATGATCAACTTTTTCTATACATTTAATCGCTTTTAGACAGGTTTGATTTTTCTATTTATTCATTCATTCATACATTTGAAAGACAACTCTTTTTGCTATTCATTAACATGTTTAATGATTTCTTGCTGTTTTCCAGCCTGTCTTGTATCGGAATACATGTTAGGCGCATTCCTTCTGCACCTAAGTCCCGCACTACGCCTCACAGACTGGCGAGGCGCAGGGGACTTTACACCGCATGTATGAGCGCACATCAGGCGCCGACATACATGAGGCACAGCTTTCACGTTCGGGCGCTCCAGTGTGCCGATCTTCATACATGTCGCCCCATATTTTTTAACCTTCTGGCTGTCAGTTTTTGTAATTTGTTTTTATTGAGTTAACAAGAAATTTACATGCAAAGTATAATACTAAAAATACAGTGGGCGGCTTATGGTTGATCATGTCAATTTGAATAATTTGCATCGTAGCCCTATTCTACTGTATATATGTATGAACAGTTTCACACTAAAACTAGACACAACACATTTGAATGTGCCTAAGTTATGTACCTAAAATATGCTAGCTACGCGCATAAGATATGATATGCTATGCAAGGCATATCACACACCAAAATTATGACAGGTTCACACAATTGGGCGCACTTTACACTCATTTAAAGTGCATTAAAACTGGCGGGGCGGCGCCTCTTTTCTGATATGTCGCCCTAATTTTGTAACATTTGTAAAAAAATTTAAGCTCCACTGAGTTTGACCATAAACTAGTGCTTACCCTGAATTTGCTTGCATATGTCTAATAATTTTGAAAATCTTCTCTTATAATTTCTTGCACCACTGTTGCAAAGATACTTTTATAAATGTGCCCTATCAATATATGACTCTACAGTTCAACAATAATTGAGAAAACTATTTGTGATTTCTAAGTTGGAGATAAAATTAGGGTTACAAATTGGTTCCTAAAGAGCCAACATATTTCAGAGAGTCAAATGTGTATTATAATTGATTAAATTACTTCTTCACCCTAGTATGGAATACAGTCTAATTTTCCATTTTACATACAATAGAGCAAAGTAAAAGTGTAGACAAATGTGCCACTTAAACAAGTGAAATGGGAACCAATGGGAACACTTCTAAATGTACATACGTCATGCAGGTGCAGTTGTGTATTGGATTTGAGCCTATAAGCGGTAACAAATTGAATTGATAAATTCCATTTTCTTTGGTACCTGTTGGAGTTCTACTATTATTAAATGGAATACAAATGCTGAAGTGGCACTTTTCTGATCATTAAAAGTACCAAAATGACTGAGCATGAATGCAAGTTTACCACAGCCCTACTATGACTTTAGAGCTGATTAGATAAGTAATTTATTAATATAATTGTCATGTACACATTTACCAGCATGTGTCATGGGGGCCACTGTAAAGGGGTTGATTTATTTCCACTCAAATTTATATGCACTCAACTTCTGCACAGATGGCAAATTGAGGATAAATCACACCCCAACACAATTCAGGCACCCCAAATATATATGCTGCCACCACCTTTCTCAACAATCAAAATCAGAGAGAAGGACCACATCACCCACATACACTGCTCACTGGCAGTTGGAGGATTAAAACACTTGAAGCAAACACTGTTCTCCAGCACCACATGGTTA
Source organism: Phyllomedusa bahiana (assembly GCA_025379985.1). Lineage (NCBI taxonomy): Eukaryota > Metazoa > Chordata > Amphibia > Anura > Hylidae > Phyllomedusa > Phyllomedusa bahiana. The sequence goes on along the minus strand of JAODAL010020600.1, from coordinate 29,987 downwards.
AATACTAACAAACTGCTCTCCAGCAGTCACAGTTAAACAATATAACTAAGGCTATGGACTCTTAGAGCATACAAGGACCAAATTTATGAGAGTTTTAAGCTAATAAAAAAGGTACCATGCTTAAATAAAGTACAAAAAGAAATGTACAATAAGGTGACATACATACAAGCAATACAGTCATAGAACAAAAGGATCCAGAAAACGTGAAACACCAGCACTCGTTTCAAGCGGTGCAAAGCCTAAAAATACCAATATCAAACTTGCAAATGTAGGCAGCACTCCAATTTCATTCAGCAAGATTAATTAATTCGTGAGATAGCTGTATTATGTAAACTTCTTTATTGTAGCAAAATTTGTAGACATGTTTCTTCAACCTTCACCATCCCAAACATATAATTAAAATCATTCAGACATAGATTTTTTCACATTTTAGACATAGATTCCTTTCACAACGTTTCGGTCCAACTCAGACCTTTCTCAATGGAATTCTTTTCTTATATTTTTTCTTACTCTTAATTCGAATTCCAGCTCATATAACTGTGCAATGTTATGAGACATTCATAATACCATATGTCCACATATGTCTGTATACATCCGGTATTCACTGTATGTCTTGCCAAGACTGCTATCGATCGTCCATCACGTCATATTCCCACAAGTGCCGGTGAAAGGAATCTATGTCTAAAATGTGAAAGGAATCTATGTCTGAATGATTTTAATTATATGTTTGGGATGGTGAAGGTTGAAGAAACATGTCTACAAATTTTGCTACAATAAAGAAGTTTACATAATACAGCTATCTCACGAATGAATTAATCTTGCTGAATGAAATTGGAGTGCTGCCTACATTTGCAAGTTTGATATAGAACAAAAGGAAACACCTAACACTTACAGTTCTGAGGCAAAAAAGGAATTGGAATGCAGCTCATCTGATGGCTGAACGCCACGCTATGAATGCAGTTTCCTGTTGAAACAATATTTTTGTAACCTGAACAATTGGTTCAGGTTTCAGAGCAGTCCATCAGTTTATTATGGTAATTTGTTGTCCTGGTCTGGCTGATAAGTGATGAGAGGGAAGGTATAAGAATACCTAATTGTATGTTTTTATTGATTAACCCATTACAAAGTATGTTGGGGAGTGTCCAAGGGTGGATGGACATGTGAAGTAAATAAAACTCCATGCTCTATGTCAAATATCCCACTTGAAGATAACCTGTTACCCCCAATAAATAGTTTTACTGGTTTATAAACGGAGTTAATTATGCTTCAATAAACCAGCTTGTAGACATACTCGATCTGTGGTGAAGGTGTAAACAATCCATAGTCACTGAGATATAATATACATAACACAATTTCTTATTACACCATATACATAACACACATTTCAATGACAATAATGAACAGCAACAAATCAACCTAGTTGATCTAATTAAACAGCTACTTCCCACCAAAGTCAACTTTGCTCTTCTCCCTTCCACTGTTACCTTCCGCTCAAACACTGCTCCTATCTGCTGCCTTCATGTGCCACATCTAGCCTCCTGGCTTGGTGTACTGCTTGCTGCTGTCCTCCTGTAATATATAGCATGTGTACTGGCTCCCAGCCTCTTAAAAAGTCTAGTGTACAATGACATTCTTTTTCCCTATGTAATGTCCTTTTACTCTTGACTATTTGAGGATCATTCTTTCCCCACTCCCTATTTAAGCAGTAAGTTTCTTATGTTCTTTTGAGTGTAAAGGTGTTCTTCTGTGCTGTGTTCTCTGACCTTGGCTTATTTTCTTATTTATTCCACTGTTACCTTCCTCTCAACCACTGCTCCTATCTGTTGCCTTCATGTGCCTCATCTAGTCTCCTGGCTTGGTGTACTGCTTGCTGCTGTCCTCCTGTAATATATAGCATGTGTACTGGCTCCCAGCCTCTAAAAGTCTAGTGTACAATGACATTCTTTTTCCCTATGTTATGTCCTTTTACTCTTGACTATTTGAGGATCATTCTTTCCCCACTCCCTATTTAAGCAGTAAGTTTCTTATGTTCTTTTGAGTGTAAAGGTGTTCTTCTGTGCTGTGTTCTCTGACATTGGCTTATTTTCTGGCCTACAGACCATCTACTGTATTGTGAGAACACCACTTGCTCCAACCTTTGCCTTGTCACTGTATTTAGGTAATTTTGCCTGCCCTCACTCAGTCTGTCTCTCCACACATTTTTTTTTTTTCATTTGGCACCGTGCTTGGATTCATTAGCTGCAGCAATAAGAGACTACTCTGAATGTATAGCAATTGGGAGTTCCAAGATGCCTGTATAGAGGGTTAAAAAGTGAAAATTGTAGTATTGTTTTGGCTCTACTCTTCACTTTAGCCCCTAATCCACTTTAGCCTCTAAAGGCAGCAGGAGCACTTGTTGCACTTGTCAGGTTGACCTTCTGTGAAAACCCTAGTCTTGCTTTGTGTACAATATGAAGTGGAGAATTACTTTGGTATAGAACAATCCACTTTATACTACAACTGTTTTTTGTATATTAGTCATAGGACATGTATCCCTAGTGAAAGCAAGACTATATGAGAATGAGATCTCACTTGGTTAAGAGGACCATATCATGTAAAGCATTTGCTCTGTTTGATGCGGCTGACAAATAGAGTCCAATGTCACTTCTTTTTTAACAAGAGGATACAGCTCGGAATATTACATTTTAATAAAGCAGTCTCTTCTTGTTTACTGTTCATCCTACACATTATTCTTATTCCTCCACAGACCACTATCATATTGTGTTTATTTTCCATCTTGTTAGCTGACTATCTCAGTCAAGGCCTTCATTAAATGTGCTCCGCCATGAAGACATCTGGGAATTTAGCAGCCCACTAGTTCATTAGCCAGTTTACCTCTGAGAGTTTCTATCAAAGCGACTTGTTCCTCTATAATTCTTCTCCTTGTACCCGCTGTGGCAGCATTATTAGTTTTGTTCTTATTGCTACGTGCATTAGAAAATCCATTTGAATGCTGTCACTTACATATTTTACGATCTCTCGGTATGGGTTAGTGTGTGAGGAGAAAAAAGTGCTATGTGTCCTTGATCAATAGAGCTGACAAATGCCTACTAAGACTTATTTTACACAGAAAAGAACTGCTCAGTTTTACTGAAGCATGAAGGATTGTCCACGAAATCAAGTAACATAATGTTTTCCGTTCTGGACACAGAGAAACAAGAGATAAATTGGTGGAAATTAAGCATTGTATAAACGCTTTGTTCTTACTGAAATATGACATAAGAGGAAAAATATCCTATAATAGGATTATAAGAGGATTTATAGCATGGATGGTCAGAAGTTTATTTTATAGAAGGTTCAGACTTTTTTTTGCAGTTAAAGGACTATGTGAAGTAACCTATGTGACTGATATGGCATAATACTAATCGCCACATTTGGGTTGTTGCAGTTCAATTTAGAAGCATTTCTTTCTCAAAAACTCAGTAATAAACATTTATATATCACATCAGCAAATGTTCTACTGAGAAGGAAGAGCATGATGACAAATTTCGCTGGATAAATAGTTAGACACTTTTGCCATCCACCAAGATTGTGTGAATGTTATCAGATAGGCAACATAGTTATAAAAATGTAACATAGAGGTACTGGAATTTGGTCACACTAATTATAAGACTATTGGCGACATGTCCGAAAATTGGCGGCACCACGGCAGTTTTTTAGGCGCATTAAATCAGTGTAAAGTTTGATCCTCTAAAAAATCTGGCATCAGGTATACCTTGCATAGAAAACTTAATGTGCCTAAAAAGGTGCATTGCGCAAATTGAGGCATATGGTATGATTGGTAGTGTATGTCATGCACCTATCGAGGTGCATTGCATAACGGAGACGCATAATGTATCATTCATTACTAGTGTATGTAATGCACCTCAATAGACGCATTGCGTTATGGAGACACACAGAGTTTCATTGCTACTACATGTAGTGCGCCTTTTTAGTGTCATGCCCAGCGTATAATGCACCTAGTTTTGGTGTACGACAGTTCTTTTACATCGAGAATATCATAAGGCAACATGTTCCAAACGCAAGCGGAGTTTTTTGGTCTATTTAGCGGCAAAAAAGTTTGACGCTAAATAGACCAAAAAAAACTCCGCTTGCGTTTTGGAACATGTTGCCTTATGATTATTTAGTTATATATAGTTATATATAAATACCATCAGAAATCCAATGGTATTTTAACTTCACCGCAACACAGTTTTTGGTGTGGTTTTTGCACATAAAACCATGGTTGGATTTGGGATTTCCAATGGTGGGCCACGGAAATCCGATTGGAATCTGGCAAAAGATTAAACATGTTCTATCTTCTGCTGAATGGTCGGTGGCTTCAGTAGAAAACCCGTGCTATGTAGACTACAGCATGGATTTTCTATTGAAGTCTACAAAGCACTGGGTACAGTCGGATTTTTGGTGGATTCTAAATACTGAGTCCATCATAAATCCAATGGAAAACCCATGCTGTGTAAACATAGCCTTATACCCCCACCAAAAACTGAATATTAAGTTGTAGGACTAACTTAGGTTTTCAAATAAATGTTGCAGCAAGTAGCCGGAACGTGAACTCTTCATTTTCTCATACTCTGCAAACCTATTTCGTATGTTATAACTAAAGTGTAACATAATCAATAAATTACATTTTATTAGGCAATCATTTCATCCTTTTGCCGAACTTTGCTACAGTACTCCAGATTTAACTTATTATTAGCTATTTGTTAGAACAGTAGAAAATGTTGATCCTGCTTTACAAATTAACAAATCTTTTACATGCCTTATCACCCCCATGAACATTAGAAATAACGACAATAAATAGAGACAGCACTATTTTCTTATCCAAAGAGCAAAGGGAACGTTTTTATAAATGTCCCTGAATTTGAAGATTATTCTGTTTCTTCTTATAAAACACAGTTTTTCACATACAACCATTCTACATCCACAGAGTAGCTTCCTGTCACTTTCACCCAATCCCCTATTACCAGCCCCATGGAAGTCTTCAGGACACAATCACAGCAATAGAGACCCAGTGGTCCTTTTGCTATATAAGCCACAGGTATTAAAAATCACACCAGGCAATTGGTTGACCCTGTTATAAATTTTGAATTGGGGCTAAGGGCCATTGGGGTGTCTAGTCAAGGATCCACTGAGATAGTGCTGGATTTTTCACTGGATTTACAGTCCCATTTATCTCTTTGGGCTTTTAGACACGGATTCGACATAGAAATGTTTGGGACACTTTTTTTTTACCTGAAATACAGCAATTTATTGAACATGTTTCAAGTTTTTAGAAAATATTGCCATTTTTAAATCTATCCTCAAGAAAATCCGAGTCGTGTGGAATACTACTCAAATACTCAATTTAGGTCTATAAGAATGGCATTACAGTCAGATTTTAACAGTTTTTGAAATCCGATTCCACATGGATTTATGACTCCAAATCCTTGCCAGTACACTGTGCTACATAGACAGCAATGAAAATATGCATTGTAGTCTATACAGCAAGTATTTTTTAATGTATGGTTTAAAATCTGTCTGACTATGGAACATGTTGTATATTCCACCTGTCTCTGCTTGGATTTGCCATTGGCCCCGTACATTCAATGTACAGGGCTAACAGCAAATCCGAAAACCGACCGCAGATTTTGGGCAAATCCTGCCACAGTCTAGCAGTGTCAAAATACTGTCGGATTTTTCGCGTTATTTTGACATATGCTGTGTGGACTTAGCCTTAGGTTTACATCATCCATGATTAGCTAGATTGTCTACAAAGGGAGAAAGTTTAGTTATGTTGCTACTCTCCTGAGCACCCTGTTAAGATTACTCCAATCATAAAATGTGACACAGATGTGACACAGATGGTGATCCTGGAAGAAGCTGAAAGAACCCAAGGGTAACAACAAAAGACCTACAAGAGACTATACAAACTGTAAAAAAAACTCTTTTCATGTGTCCACTATTAAAAAAAAAAAAAAAAAAACAAAAAGTAAAAGGAATGTTTTTAAAGTAAGGACACCACAAAGGAAGAAAGTGATGTCTAAATAAAAAAACATTGAAGTTTTTCTAGTTTGTCCGAGATCAACTAAATGTTGTACAGTTGTTCTGGGAAAATATTCTATGAATAAAGGAGATAAAACGTTTTCCTTTTTTCTGTGCACAAATGTCCAGTACATCCACCAAAACCTCATCCCAACTGTAAAGCATGATGGGGGAAACATCATAGCTTGGGCTACTTGTAATCTTTAAGAGACCAATAAATTTAAGAGTGAAGCAGGAGAATGGAAGCGCAGAAGTCTATATCCTTAGATTATCCGACCGGTAGTTGCTCTGTTTTGGAGCCGTGTACACACCCGCAGGGGGACGGCTTTTCTCCATGCGTTGCGGAGAAAAGCCCTCCTCCTTCCCATAGACAGGTTCATGTTCCGCCCGAAAACCGGGCAGAAGAATGAACATGTTCAATCTTTTTCGGACAGCCGGCGGACTAAAAAAACATCCGGCGGAAAATCTGTGCAGTGGGGACCGCTGCACAGATGGGGATCCATTAAGGCTCGTGATAAGTTTAAAACTGATTTACAGACGGCAATCAAAACCGAAAACCGTCTGTAAACTGGCTGAAAAATCTCCCGTGGGGATATGCCCTTCAGCTAAAGAGTTGCTGGGTGATGCAGCAAGACAATGACTCAAGTAAATAAACTAAAGAATGGTTCAAATTAAAAAAAAAAAAAAAAGATTTGTGTTTTGGAATGGCAGAATCTGAGTCCTAAACTCATCAAGTTGCTGTGGCTCACAAAGCATCCAAAAATATTGACAAACTGAAACACGATAACAGGAAGGATAGGTCAAATTTTCTTTTTAACTTTGTGCAAATCTTATTTGCGGCTACAGTAAACATTTGGTAGAGTTTATTTTTACTAAAAAAGCATCCACAAGCTATTAAATTCAAGTGTTTAATTACTTTTTCTCCCTGCCCTGTGTATGTTTCCTCAATGTTCAGTACAGTTGATTAGGCAAGTTACATTGTCTGTGTCTATACTTGTGACTTAGATAAAAATTAGTCCACTTTTATTAACATAATTTCACTTTTTATTAACATAATTCCACAATTAATTAAAGGGGATGTCTCATCTCAAAGTTTCATAGGATGCATGAATGAAAAAAATGCTGCTTTGCTCTTTCACTTCCTGGTCAAGCTGTCTGTAATTAGCATATGAGCTCCATGTATTCTGCTAATTAGATAAATCTCATGCTGTCAGGACCAGGGAAGCTTCTGAGATAAACAGTAATAATTACGGTCTTTGTCTGAAAGATCAGATAACAAACAAGCTCTCACTGTCTGGAGTTCTGTGCTGGCCACGACCTGTGTGATAATGGTCACTCTCTGCTATCAAATAGAACAAACAGCAGGGGTGGAGGTCGGTCACTTGGGGAAACCAGAGAGAGCACAGAAGTTGATAAAATCACTTGTAGCTCCTTAAAAAAAAATGAACAACGCAATATGTCTGGAAAACGTCTTCATTTAGTGTTCCCTACATGTTGAAAGCTAATCTTTGTAGCGAGACAACCCCTTTAACTTTAGTCCACTTTTCTTAATATAAAAATCCAGGTGATTCCGAAGGTTTCATTTACTTTTGCTTGCGTTTGTATGCTTTTTTTTCCAGTTCCAGTTCCATTTGACTTTGAACCATATAAAACCAAGAAATGAAGGTTTGAGGCGAATAATAAAGCAACTCATGCTATAAAGATGCACATGGTATTAAGAGCAGCACAGGTACAGATAATGGAAGAATAAAAGCTAGAACACATTTTCACATTTTTCAAACACTAAAGCTTGATTATGATTGAAGTCACTTTTTTATCTTGCCACTTAATCAATTATAGCGCAAAAATTCCACTTAGCACCACAATCAGGACAGCAATCAAATTGTAAGAGAAAGTAAGGCACTTTATGTTTACAGGCTACAACCAGACAGCTTATTATATAAAGCTATATAGTTGTATTATTTGTAGCTCACATTCTTGCGATGACTGATGGATTTTCACAGTAATATGACAAGCTGCATATGGCAAGTCTGATATTAAAATAAGCGACACACTTGAAACCACCTTCTACTTCTAAAATTAAAATCCAGTTTTTAAGCTCTCCTTTTGTGTGAAGTCTTTTCATTATTAGACTGGCTTTAGGGGTGAAAATGAACAGTGAGGCAGAAGCATAGAGAAAAGCAGCATTATGTGTGAGCAGTGTGGAGACACATAAGGGCTATTTTTTTTAACTACAGTAGCATTTCCAAAATGAATTTTAGCATAGACTGTATTCCCAAATATCTTCAAATGGACCCACAGCGCACCGCAGATTATGATGCAAAAAATGTGATTTATTTACATTTTGAAAAGACAGATCTCCAGTAGTTCAAACAGCATAAGTATATAGGCAGCAGAGGAGAAGCCAGACCAATTGAAAATTTTTGGCCAAAGGGGTAGAGTGAGGAGGATTCAGGCTTGGAGAGACAATAAAATGAGGAGAGAGGAAGCAGAGCTACCAGTAGGGGTATCTGTAGCAAAGAAGGGAGAATACAGACCTGGAGGAGTGATAAGATGAAGAAGGTGGAGCTGTCTGACAAGTTGTGCAAGCACAGCTCACTTTATTTGGCTGACAGCGGTGACTTCCTGTGTTTGGAACGGACCAGACCACCGGCGCATGCGCAGTACGTGACTTCCGGTCCTGCGGAACACAAAACGGAAGTCCATGGTATGTGACAGAGACAGCTCCATAGAAGAGCAAAAGATAGTATGTGAAATAAGATACACAAACTTCAAACTCTGGAGCCTGCAGGTCTTAATCAGGAGTTTGATTGTAAATAGATTTAGTCCATTCAAATAGCCCTTATCTGTCTATGTATCTTTATTACTAAATCTGTTTATTGCTGTCTCTATCTATATTGACTCTTCTGCCCTGTATTTTTGATACATTTGATATTCTCTTATAATCTACTTATATAACCATACATTTTATTCTCTCTAATGTACTGCTTTTAGAGTTTAAAGGGTCGACCTTGAATTTTGTCGTTTCTCCATAAGAGCCGGCTGCATTGGAGTGGAATCTACTCTTACATCATGTATTTTTTTCATTATCTCACATGATGTTATATTTTTAGATTTGTATATACTGTATATATGTATATAAATAGGTGTTTGTATTTTGACATATTTTTGCCTCCTATTTTACATACAAAATGACGCCTTCTCCAAGTTGCTTTTCTGATATTTCCTTCAGGACTGGTAACCAAATAGCATTCCCCTCTCCTGTTTCCCCCTTCCCCTTTTTTTTCTTTCCAACTGTATCTTGTTTTTTCTCTTTCATTGTGTGTGCCCTTTCTCATGCTATTTCCTACAGTTCACCTGTTTATCCCCTTTGAATTATCTCTCCTTGTTTATCCCATTCATGTCTTTATCCACATCCCCTTTTGCATCACTCATGTCTCTATTTCCATCCTCTTTTGCATTACTTACTTTGAGTCCTCCCACTTATTTTTTCCCATTTATGTATGCCTTATTTATCTTATTTTCCTCTACTTCCTTCTTGTTTTTGTCTTATATTTCACCTCTTGTTCAGTTCTTTTCACTTTTTCTACCTTATCTTACTCCACATACTATATTTTGCTCTTCTATGGTGCTGTCTCTATCGCATACCGTGAACTTCTGGTTTGCATCCCACCGCACCAGTAGTCGCGTACTGTGCATGCGCCAGCAGTCTGGTGCGCTCCAAGCACAGGAAGTCACTGCTGTCACTCTACCTCAGACACCATTTCTTGTCACTCTGCTTCTTCTTTCCCTATCTGATTACCTCTCCTGGTCTCTCCTCTACCTGAAGCACATGCTGTATATCATTCTCTATTTACATTTTGTTCTACATTTTTTACATTTGACTTTACCATCCTTCTCCTCTATTCTGTATCTCCCTAGCACTTCTTCTAATCTAAATTTGTCTTTTTACAGTTTTCTCCCAGCTTTGATTCCTTCTTACAGTTTCCTCCTTATGTCTTTGCTATATTTTATTACTTACACCATGTTTTTGTTTCCAGACGCTTCTGAAAAAGGCCTTTGAAAGAAAACGTTCAATTGGTCTGGCTTCTCTTCGGTTGTCCATATACTTATGCTGTTTGAAGTACTGGAGATCTGTCTTTTCAAAATGTAAATAAATCACATTTTTTGCATCATAATCTGTGGTGGGCTGTGGATCAATTTGAAGAAATTCTGTACGGGATTGGTTATCCTTTCACATGCACCCCAGTACTGCTCACCAACACTGCGGCATCCTTCCAGAATCAACATTGTATTCCCAAATATCACACAGAGTTTTTAGGGAAGGCGGCACATGCAACTGCAAAATGAAAGGTGGACATGATGTGGTTCATATTCAACTTTTGAAATGTGTCCAAAAAATTGGCAATAAGCCAACATGAACGGACACGCAACAGAAATAAAAGCTGTGTTGGAATAGGCATTGAAATGCAAAATACCAAGGGCGACGTCTATGAGTTCACCTCTGACATTTTTTTTGCCATGCATTGCCAATTCTATAGATGTATGAACAGGCATACGACCAAACTTAGCACAATGTGCGCCTGACGACACATTTAATGTGGTAAAGTTTGGTGCAAAACTGCCATACAAAGTTTGGCATATAAGACTTTCATTTATACTGTCATATTATACATTGTTATATACCTATTTAGAACTGGTGTGTCAGCGCCAAGCTACAAATATGCCGAATGCAAATTCATAGATGTTGCCCCAAGTGTCTTTGCAAGAATATGGAGCTGTCTTTGTACCATTCGCCAACATATTAATGGTGTTAACTAGTTATTTAACATGTTTAACCAATTCTTATTATAATCCATTAATATTAAGCTATGTGTCAATCTGACTCTTGGCAAAGCAGCCAATCAGCAGTTTGAAGAAGCTACAGCCACCAGAGAATTCCATGTTCCTTTCATTATTTACCAGGTGCAGTTGTGCTTTGTATTAACACGTGCTACAGCCAATGAAGTGAATATATGTGAGTTGAGACACTTGGTACAACCGCTGCAGAGTAGTGATGTACAGTGCATTGTTCACAACAAAGTAATTTCATTAAACAGCTGATGTCCAGGAGGGGAGAGTATCAGATACTTGCTGATCAAATTTTGAAGGCCTAACCTAACCCCTTTTGATCTTAACATTATTTGTGTTCATGCAATAGAAAACAGGTTCCAACTACTTTTTGGACAGGGATTATACATTTGCACAGTATCTTAAAATTGTACAGAATGCTGAGATTTTTATAGAGGCCCTAAATTAACTAAGTAATGTTTAATTAGGAACCAAAACACATAGCTTGTCATTAAAAATCACTTTGGCTAGCCCTGGAACCAAACAATGGAATGTACAAACTCCAGATGCTGGTAAATATTACTTCTGTGTCATAAAATGGTGTCTATGGTAAGCAAATTAAAGCTGAAGGGATACGTTAGTTTAGTGTTCCAAACTTTTAAAATGCACTATAAACCTTTGTTGGGCATGCACATTAGATTAGGTGATGGAAAGGTGTGTAAACCAACTGATTTTTGCTGAGATCAACTGACAAATATTTATGGGGGCCTCTTGACAAATGTTGTGGCGGCAAAGAAGAATCAATTAAAATGAGTCAACTGTACATGTATATCATTGAGTAATAGCTGTTAGACATCACTAGAAAACTGATAACTTTGTGATCAACACAATTCAAAGTTCTGAACTAAATGGTCTTAAGACATCTATATCTGAACTCATGGGCATATACGTTATTCTTACTGTAAATCTATTTGTTTGCAATAGTTTAATATAGAAGATCTATGTTCATATAATACATGGTTTAATAGTCATAAGTTATTTTAATCAGGGGCGTTACTAAAAGTAATAAGTAATTTGTTACATATGCTAAATACCAAAGCATCTATACAAGCTTCACCTTTGAATGCAATGATCACACCATGATCACACCTTGTAAATATCTGCTAGTCATAACCAAAGCTCAAACTCCTTACAGAGCCCAAAGTGTCAGCTAAAAGTTCTTGCATAGTATGTGAACCACTTATGCTTTTCCACACATGTTCATCTTTTATATGGTACAGTCAGGAGAAAAAGAAAACTCTCTTTGAAATTCTACAGTTTTAAGTACCAAAAAATAATAAAAAAGGAACATCTAGTCTAGTTAGGTAAATACAACCTCATCTGAAAAATAATTCACGGTAAGTTGCACTGTGTCGTTATTTGTTTCACAAATACAAGGCCGAAATGCTGAAGGAGTAAAAATGTAAGTACATTCTGAGGCTAAAATAGACAAGAATTTTCCAATGAAATACAGTATATGCTTCCTCTTGTAACATATAGTAGCATGTGGCTTTTTAACAACAAGAAATAAACTGTTAATGTATGTAGATAGTGTTAGAAAAAACAGCAATATGTATATAAACATAATTAAACATGTATAATCTGCAACACGGTGCCATAAAATCACTTGAGTGCCTTTCATTGTTGATGGAATGAGCCAAACCATCCAGCTCCATAAACCACGTTTTAAAACGTCTTTAGCAATATAAGACAAGGACCTATATGTTAGTAACACTGTGAACAACGGAATCACTATATCAATATTGGATAAGCCCGATGATTAATTTATAGCAACATAAAAGATATTAATGGCTTTGAACCTGGCAGGCAAGTGCACAAGAATGTCAGTGGGAGGGAGCTCTCATTCCCTTCCAGTTGTGGCATGAAAGCAGTCTGGAATGTACACTGAACATGGAAGCTACTTTAAAAACAGCATGATCTGGAACAGAGCAGACAATTGATGCACTAGATTTTTTTCTTTCTTCCATTTTGGTCAGGAAAAAGTATTTTATGTGTGTTTATAATAGCACATCTGGTACTTGTTTCAACAGTGGCAACTGTGATTTACCAGGGGTTACCAGGATGAAAGAGAATTGTCTATTTTTATCACCTTACCATTAACCACCATGTTATCAGCTCTAGGAGTCTCCAAATCCCAATACATTTCAAATAAAAGCGTATCTAAAGATATAAAAAAAACTTTATTGTACTCACAGTGGGCACATTTGTTGAAAGGATGGCTAACAGTTCAGTTGATGACTGTAGTTTTACTAGAAAACTTATTTCTACATGGTACTGAACAGTCTACTGTCAGAAAATTGCTAATTTAGATGTTTACTTCTAATGTTCTATATCATTATTGCATGAACAAAGAATTCTGAAATTTTGCAGGTCTCTTGTGTGCTCACAATACACTGGCATCTCTTGTGATGCCTTTCAGCATGTGCTGTATACAACTTGGAGTCACTACTCATCTGATAAGAGCCATACAAGGAAGAGTCTCAGACAAATGTAACTTTTATTTCTTCCAATGAAAAAGATATCCCATATAAAACCACAACCATTGGCAGCAACAATGTTACCATAATCCTATTTGGGTATGTTAGTATCAGTATAATTTAATACAAAATATGCTCTCTCCCTTACAATTTTCCCTACAATGCCGTGTTTCAGGCCGGGAGATCGTCCCGAAATGGACGGCCCTACCTCTGTTGGTAGGGCCGTCCATACTAGAGAGTCTGCACACAGTAGGAAGCAAATGAAAACCACTGTGAAACTACAGCTCATAGGACTTACTAGAGAATCTGCAGTCAGCAGAGAAAACCATAGTGATGCTACTTTTAGGACACATTAGGGAATCTACATACAGTAGAGAGCAGAGAAAAACAATGTACAGCACAATTTGTGCCAAAAATAATAGCATGATTTACATGCTTTATACCACATTTATTATAACACTTCTGCCACTCATTCGACAAAAGGGACATGACTTTGGTAAAAGAGCCTTAGCGGAAAGGGGATGTGGCTTAGCATGCAACACTATGCGCCAAAAAATGCACAAAAATTTTGCTGCTTTTTACTGACATAAAGTAAAACAAATTACAAAACATGTAAAATTAAACTAGACAGTTCAAACAAGCACCTGATTTATCAAGACTCTGATAAATGTGTCACATTGTAAGACTGTCTCATCTAAGTTTACACTAAGGGAAACATGTATGAAGGAAGGCGCGTCAAAGTGAATAGTCGAGTCTCGTTTTCAGTGTATAATGCGCCTGATGTATGAAAGTGTTTTTTGTGCGATTATAAATGGAGTCTAAAGTTCGACGCTCCTCGTCTATGTGTTAGGTACATTATTGAAACTTAGGTGCATTAGTAATGCGCCTAACAGGTATTGAGGTTATAGACAGGCTGGAAATAAGAGAAAAATCATTAGAATAGCATGTCAGTGAATAGAAACTATGGTACTGATACTGCTTGGAGGACCACAGGTCCCAGCAATATCTTTGCTGTGCTGGAACTTACTGTATGTAGAATAAAGGGTGAGAGCAGCAAAAATACATTTTAAATTTAATGTAGTAAAAATTGAAAATATAAAAAAACTGAACAACATAATCAGTGGGTTCAGTATTTTGGGGACATTAAATATTTTTATATTAATTTTATATGATCACATTTTTCATTAAATGTAACTAATTACATTTTATACAGTTTGATAATTATAATAAATTAATTGTTATTATTTTACTGGTGTAAGGTGAGAAAAATTGGACATTTTTGCCTCTTACAGCAAAACTAGCTTCACTTCGACTCCTCAGGCTCAGGCAGACCACACTGAAATAGGTCTGCCTGTGCGAGCAGTGATGCCCCTAGTTCTGCTGAACCACATTCATAGATGTGTCTAATGTTACGAGTCTGATGTGAAATGCCTCCAGAACGCCCCCAGAACATCCTTCATGTTAGGCGTATTAGAAAGTGTCGAGTCTTACGAGCAATGCACCTAACACATTCATTAGGTGCATTAGACAGTGTAGACTGCTCAGTTAGGTGCATTTTACGCCAGAAAAAGAGTGAAAAAAACGATGGTACATGTCGCCCTAAGAGTTGGACAGTATTGATAAATTTGTTCCAATATGTTTTAGATTACAAAGGAATCAATCCATTTAATAGTAAATGGGACTAATTGGTTTAATGTTTAACATCTATTTATTGCTCTAAGTAGTAGAATAACAATAATATTATTAATCGTGTACTTACTATGTGATTTATGTTATTAGGGAAAAATGGCTTCTTTTTCCCTGTCTGTTAGCTTGTAGTTCAACATTCCTGCAGGCTAAATATTTAGAAACTACTTCTCTTCTGTCACCAAAAGTCTGTCTATTGTACAACAGTAAATAGAAAATAGGGAAGAAGGATTCACAGCTGCACCCTCTTAGTCACTATTTAAGTAAAACCTCTCAAGGGAAAAAGAAGCAGCATGGGTGCTGTCCAAATGACCAGAGTACAAAGCAAGCACAGAGAGAAAAAATATACATTTACAGAAACCAACAGAGAGAAGGAAATATATTGTATCTAAAATCTGCAGGTTACACAACATTTCTTCCTGCACCATATGTCATATCTATCTACAGCTTTCCTAGGCTAGATCTACAGACAGACTTTTATAACTAATAAAAGATGTAAACAGTTTGGCCTTAAATTGCATGTAACTCATTGAGGCAGGTTTTTTAAAACTAGTGTTTCAGTCAAAAATAAAAGATCATTAGAATTAAAAATGTACTTGCCTCTTAATAATTTGCTACATTTTATAGTGTACACACATTAAAAATAAGACCTACACCCGTTGCATAGCCAACTACATGTAGTATTTTCCCATCTGCGCTTGGACCCTAGGAGTTTCAGCCCATGAGGCAATTGTGGATTAAAACTGGATTTGGACGTAATTTTTTTCTATAAATATAAGATCCTTTACATATATTTTAGACATTAACCAATTAACGTAAAGCTTTGTTCAAAATACAATTAGGGGCTCCACTCAGAGCCTGGAAGCTGGCAAAGTTGCCAGGAAGAATAGTGCTGTACGTGGAGTTTTTCTCACCATCAAAGCATTGGACACCACAATAGAACCCACTGGGCTGCATTGTAAGTGATCTATGGCTTCAGAGATCTAATACTGGTGCCATTATGGTCTCTGCTATAAAGCTGAGGTCCCACTGTCCGGCAGCTGAGATGAAACCATGGTCTGTACCAGTTTACTAGTGATATTACTCTTTCTCAGACAAACCCATGTGGCTATTGGCAGCTGCAGTTTTGTTCACATGTGGCTGTCATAAGGTGCAATGCTATATTAATGGAAACTATCATGGTAATGTGTATAGAGCCTTAACTAGTTTAATTTATTAGATGGAAATATATAGAATAAGAATGTGTTTATTGTTGTGTTGTTGTTTTTTATGTTGTCATTTATTTATTTATTTTTAAGGTTCTCTAGTGGAGATTACATTGAAGACACACACATTTTGTCTGCTATAAGTCTATACTGTATCTTCATGTGCCTGCAATTTTATATGGAGGCTAACACGTGTTTTTCCTTTCACTTTCTGCATTAATCTGTTTGGAATATCTACTTTATTCTGCTGTTGTCCTTCATTGCTTCTAAAGGGCAATATGGTGCCCAATGTTGTCATCACACAGCTTTGCCATGTGCATAAATTCTTAAAATTCTTCTAATCCTAAAAAACTTAGAATGAAATAATAAAAAAGTTTGTTTTATCTTAATTAGACCCCTCTCTTGTAAATTAATGTGAATATCGTTGGTGGGAATGTTAGATCAAGTGTGAATTACTTGCACTACTTACTGTAAGGGTATGTTCACACGGGCAAATTTCATAGAGAACTATGGATTACGTCTCTTCTCCCCGCTCGTACAATCCGATCGTATTGTACGTGCGGGGAGATAAGTGACATGTGAATTACCTGTGCCACCACCTCCCCCCACCGGTGCCGCGAGAGTTCACACGTATTAGCGCGACTCCCAAATCCCCCAGCGTAATTATATGTACCGCAATTACGGAGTGTGAACATAGCCTTATAGTTACCTACAGAATTACCAAGAATTTATCAGGTGGTAATAACTATAAATGTATTTATAATATTTACTTACTTAATTTTCCATTGTTCATTTTTATTCTTAATTTAACATGTGTTGCATAAAGAACAATAAAATAAACTAAGTTTGACTGAAGACATGTGTCATGATCTGCCAGGCATTGTGCTGCATTCATGACCACAATATTCCCTTTGACCCTATCAGCTGCTGTGCTGTAGCTAGTCAAGTGTTTTCTGTGCTTTTCAGCAGGGCAACAGCTAAACACTTGACTTCAGCAATCACAGCTGTGGTCCATCACCCTCACTAGGGGAAGTATTTATCCCTGTCTGTGGTTGCACTCAGGGCCTGAGTTTGTACTCTGCAGGTTACTTCCTGCATTTTGGCTGTTTGCCATCCATTCTTGTCCCCTGTCTGCTGTTCACCCGTTTGTTTTTGGACCTTTATTTTACCCTTCACATCCTTCACGTCCCCATGGAGCCACCCAACCATTTTGTGGACTGACTTGGACTGTCTGCATGTCTGTATATATCTGCATGTTTCTGGATTAAAGTCCCATTGAAGAAAAGTTATGGTTGATAGTAAGGATGGCATTTAGTCCTTTTCTAGAAACTTGTTCACATTTTCACTGTCCAGAGAGCTAATCATGCCTTTCTTTGACTGCTGCTAAAATATCTGATGCTTGTCGCTTTTTCTAGACTCCTCAATAGGAATCAGTTCCGGCTAGTAGTGGTTCGGCACAGGTGTCTTTGAAAAATATTATTAAAGTAGAGACTATAGAACATTTTTTTCTGTGAAGAATCAGAAAACAGTTACTAAAAGTGACTGGTCTGCTGATATTATACTGATCAGAGTATTGCTTGCATATTTCTCATGAGCTTAGTGTCCTGGTGAAGACCATCAGGTTATAGCTCCAACTTATAGATCTTGTCTTATCAAGACACCCTCTTATTATGATGAAGCTAACCCAGTGTTCTTTTGATTGCTGTGAGTTAAAGTCAGTAAAGTTGATTGGCTCATACAAACTTGTTGTACCAACCATTGAAATGAATGATCAACTATGATATTGTTGATCAGACTAAATATGTCAAAGAGACAGCTCATCTTTGTAAGTATTTTTTCTCTGGCTAATAGACGTAGTTCATGAATGGGACCCCCACCTATGACATCCATATTTTCTAGCATGGCATATAAAAAGGGATTGTCTAACCATAAATTCTGGTAATGAAAGCAAGAGTTTGATATAATCATATGAAAATGAATCACCTGACGTTAATTCTAAATGTAAAATTGATCACATGCATCAATGTCCCCAATGCTCGTGAGAGTTTACATATTTGACAATCTATATTATAGCATGAAAACAGTGACCTTATTTAATTTTTTTCATTACCATTAATTACATTGTTAAAATTGAAGGTCAGATTAATTTCTAAAATTGACTTATAAGTTAATAGACTTCATTTATGTAAATTAGAAGTATTCACTTTAATTACATTTAATAAGGTTGTCATTTTTTTCTCTTCACAGCACAATTTACACAAGAAAAAAAAAATATTTCCGTTTAAGACGTTGCCATTCCTGCATGTTCATCAGCCATCCCTCTAAGGATGGACACTTCAAATTTGTTATATTCAAAATGTCCTTATTATTTTATTGAAAATGTACTTTATTGATCTATTTTAATAGTTTGTTGTGTATATTTTGTCTATCTGAATGTTACCCCGGCCCCAAATGAAAATTGCCTTCACTCTCATCAGGCATTTTGTTGCTATATCTGCTTAGGGTCTTATGAAAATATTTTTGTAGATAATTTGCTTATGCTAGTTTAAATATTAGGTAAGACATCTCTAATATGTGTTTACAGAGATCTCCATTATCCATTCCCTACGTCAGATCCTAGAATTACATCTCATTTTTATCCATTCTCATCAAAGCTCGTCAAAAGTATCAACCAGGTACCTTGAAAATAAGTGGAGTCATAAGAGTTCATAGTGTAAATAAAGTCCTTTATTGAAAAGAAAACTGTGTTTGCTGTATGTAACGTCACACTACACTTTATGTGGCAGATCACTCTTTTGTATCTCACATAATCAAAAAAGACTATGTTGACTCTGAAAAACTCTAATGTCTTCACTGCATGATGTGTTAGGATAATGTATCTGATAGATTGAAAAAGCCTTCCAGGTTTAGTCAATGTTCAAAAACTTTTTTTTTTTGCTGTGTGGCTCCTGAGATAATTTATCAAAATGCTCATTGTAGAAAAACATGGTGACCAAAAAATTAAGCATTTTTATTGTGTCTCTTTTATGTCACATTTTTTATTTGAAATGACTCATTATTTTCATTATTTTCTGTGACGGGTGTTCTGAGTATGCTCTTAGAAATGTGCTTAGGTCAGTGTGCAAGGACAGTCAATTAAATCTTGTGTTATCTGCCCTATTTTGGCCAATGTTCTGGGAACAGATGGGAAGAGGATGTCAACAAGTCACTTTGCATTGGCCAAGGCATTCGATATAAGGTTCGAGTGAACTTGAACCTGAAACTTGAACTTAACCTTGTCCTAGGTGAAGAAAAGCCTAGTTATGGCTCTGATCACAATATGCAGTGCATGGGTAGCCCTCTCAATTCTCCTATCACAGATGTGGGTGTCCGACCTAGGAGGCCCACCTCACATCTACTACTGGTTATCTTCAGACATACAAAGAAGAGTGGGCATTCCGATTTGATGCGAGTAAAAAGATTCTCATGTATTTATTTCATTCATATAATAAAAAACACTGTGTAAACTTGCAGCACTGTTTTGGGCAAAGGCCCTTCTTCAGGATGTATAAAATACAGGCTACCACTGTATACATCATCCAGATTTCATAATCATGTAACTGTGCTGTGGTAGTTTGCATTTATATTGGCACCTGCTCTATTATTTTCCACAGCATGAAGAAAGACCTCGGCCCAAAACGTTGCTGTGAGTTTACACAGTGGTTTCTAGTAATGTTTTGATTTAAATAAGGAAATGTATGAGAATCTTCCTTGTCTGAGATTATCACAGAGGAAAACACAATAACTCAAAGAGTTTGTGATTCAACCAAATCACTGCCAAATATGAAACAAACCCTCTTTCTAAAATGTAATTTTTATTTATTCCAATAAAAAATATACCCCATATAAAGCCACAACCATTAGCAGCAACACCATTACGGTAGTCATATTTGGGTATGTTAGTACCAGTATAATTTCATACAAAATACACCATTGCAATTAGCTGCACCTGTTAATTTTTACCAGGTAGCATATAGGCAAGAGCTGTCTGCTGCTGGGTTCAGTCTAGTCCAGCCACTGAGCTGTGAATATGCCCCAAAAATTGCAGTGTTTTTTTGAGTAAGTAATGTCCCATTTTTTGTATTTGTTTTTTTCTGTAAATTATTAGTGTAGGGACTCGCAAGACATGTGGACCATTGACGCCGGTTGCGAGCTTGCATATTGGGGAGCGGAGGGTGTTTGTGTTTTGTGTTGGACACCCAGAAAGTGCTGGGCAGCCCGCCTAATCTAATAGTATGGATGTCACTAATAGGTTGTAAGCCAGCATGGTGCACCACACGTATCTGTATTTATGGCATCCTTCTTTATCGCCTTATATATATATGCAACTGTAGTACCAGCAACCTCCCACTTCATGCACTGAGGGTATGTGAGTGGTTGTTTTATTGGTATATTTGCATTTGTTCAATCTCTCCATGCATTAAACTGTGGCTTTTCTGCATGCTGGTGTGAACAGGCATTAAACTAATATGCAGGTTTTTTTTTTATCATCTAATTGTTCTGCTAGCAGTGGGGTATGTGAGCTGCTTCTCAACAATTAGCTGCACCTGTTAATTTTTCCCAGGTAGCATATAGGCCAGAGCTGGCTGCTGCTGTGTTCAGTCTAGTTCAGCCACTGAGCTGTGATTATGCCTCAAAAATGCAGTGTTTTTTGAGTAAGTAATGTCCCATTTTTGCATGTACCAATTCAAATTAAACCAGTAAATTTATTGGGTGATTCAGGGATCAAACACCTGTTGTGAATTGTGCCATTAAGCTCCTTGTTAGAAGTCAGAAAGTTGTGAAAAAAGTACTGAAACATTGCACAGTTGGACATGTGCATTCTACAATTAAGAGTTGGTCTCATTTAGTGCATTTATAAAAAGAAATGTTTTGTTCATCCTAAAATTTCAACCAAAAGTCAAATATCCCTGTGAGTAGTGCATGTTACTTCACAATGATTTTCTCTGCTCTGTACAGATTCTATAGTGTGCTATGAAATGTAGCTTCGCAATGATTTTCTCTGCTCATTGCTTTGTGTATATTCATTAGTGTGTCTCGTGAAATGTAGCTTCACAATGTTTTTCTCTGCTGTATGTAGATTCTCTAGTTTGTCCTATGAGATGTAGCTTCACAATGATTTTCTCTGCTGAGTCCACATTCTCTGTGTCCTATGATATGTAGCTTCACAATGTTTTTCTCTGCTGTATGTATATTATCTAGGTTGTCATATGAGATGTAGCTTCACAATGATTTTGTCTGCTGAGTCCACATTCTCTAATGTGTCCTATGATATGTAGCTTCACAACGTTTTTTCTCTGCTGTATGTAGATTCTCTAGTTTGTCCTATGAGATGTAGCTTCACAATGATTTTCTCTGCTGAGTCCACATTCTCTAATGTGTCCTATGATATGTAGCTTCACAATGTCTTCCTCTGCTCTCTGCTGGCTGCATATTCTCTAGTGTTCTTTGAGCTTTACACTGTTATTTCCTGGAACTTGTCCAACATCTGTGTTGGTCTTCAATTTACTTCCAGCTCCAACCAAATTGAGCATCACAGCTGCAGCCCCTTATTGATTTCACCTTTTGGAGCAGTCACTTCTGAACGGTGATGTCAGGCAATGGCACATGACTGCTGCAGCCAATAAGTGGCTACAACAGTGATGTTGTGTTTAGAAGAAAACCAATCAAAACCATAAGACCAACATAGAGCAGAGGTACTAGGAGGGAAGGTCAGTATAAACTTTTTTGTTTTAACAGGCAGTCGAATCATTAAAATATTTTATTTAAATGACCAAGACAACCCCTTTAAGTTTTTTTCTTTATATAAGATGTCAAATAGTAGTTCATTTTATAAAGTTTTAACAAGTTTACCAAAACAAGTTTAGAAAATGAAAGTTTACCATTTAGTAGACTGCAGACAAAAACAAAGTTTAGAATATTGGGGAGTGCAGACAGACAAGATAACTTCTATATCTCTAGTTTATCATAAGGCATGTAGCATTTTTAAGTGCCATTGTTATGACACATTGACAATTGACACAATGTGATCTAGATACTACTGATTAAAGGGAACCTGCTGGTGAACAGAAGTTTATTTTGTATGAGTAAAACTAAACATTGAGTAATTGTCTGGATGCTGTTGTTTCTTTTAATTTCTTTGTAACTATTATGCTGTTTGAATTTTTATTTTATTTTGCATTGGGTCATGGAAAAGATATGTTTACTTTAGGTGTCTTGCTGTATTGATATGAATCCTTACATAGTCTATTGGTGGCCTGCCAATGCCTGTAATATATCCTCCATTCCTGAATGCCATACATAAATCAAACCGCCGAACTTTATTTTAAGGAACATTTTATTTTTCTACATTTTTTACAATTATATTAATTTACAGTTGGAATTATAATTTTCTAGAAATACTTTTTCAATGCACAATTGATAGATTTATTATTCATATGTGTGGCAGTAACACACCAGAAATGGCTTAAAAAGCAAGTGATTATACTGTATGAATCCATTTCTTCTATTTGGAATAATAGATATCTTTATAGACCTTGTGCAAATGACTGCTAAATGAACTGCGCTACCTGTTCACTGTATTGGAACTAAAAGGATCCTTTGTGAAAGTTACTAATTTGTTAAACTGCTAGTGCACATGAACTTCCATCTTCCTTCCGGCTTTTGTCAATGTAGAAAATGTAATCGATTTTAACAAGGAATAAAAATCCAAATTTGACATAAGTACCTGAAGCACATACCTGAAGTCAGGAAATGATCAAATCTAATTTATTCAAGATAAAAATGTATGTGCATTAACGTGTACATTTCTTTAGAGGATATTTCTCAACCCTTAAAGCACAGTGGTCCCTTAACATACAATATTAATTAGTTCCAGGAAGACCATTGTGATAAAAAACATAACTGTGTACAAAATTGGTTCAGAAATGTGACCCCCAACTTAATGCAAAATAAAGAAAAATAATGGAAATTACACAGAAAATGAATACAGATAATGCAAGTCCTTACATGTAACATCAGACAGTTACTGGAGCTGGAAACACTTTCTATATTGATGACAGGAGCTTCTTTGAAATATGTACTTAATACACAATATACCACACACAAAAAAAATGGGACCCTTAAATGGTACTCAAAGGATCTGTATCTTACCCTGGTCTAAAGACTATGGGGGACATGTATAAAGATCGGCGTGTCGAAGCGCCTGTTTTCACAGGTTTTTCCATGAAAACTGTGCCTGATGTATGTGGGAGCCGAAGTACGCTCATACATGCGGGGCAAACTTCGACGCCTCCGACAGACAGACCTCATTGAAAATGGTCTGCCTGTCGGAGCTTTAGTGTGCCTCACTTTGCCGACCCGCATTCATACATGCCTCAGTGTTTTCGAATGTGGTGCGTCCCGCTCCAGAACACCCACAGCACGCCCCTTTATGTTAGGCGCATTAGAAATTGGCGAAGCTTTCGCCTAATGTGCCTAATACATAGGGGAGGTGCGTCCGACAGCATAGCCGGCACAGAGAGGCACATTATACGCCAGAAAATCGGCAAAAACGCCGATCATACGTGTCCCCCTATGAGTTATACAAATTTGCAGCAGGACCTCAATGACATGACCAACCTAAGCTGTATACACAGTAGGACTTTGCAAGTGCTCTATTTGTTATATGTAAAGCGTTGCTATATATTCCATGATCTAAGAAATGTTTGGATAAGTCTGTTGGCTGTAACATTACAGCTGAACCTGTGTATGTTGGTACCAAGTGAGAGCCCTATTTTCTTTTTGTCTGGTACATGGTGTATAAAGTGCATGATTCAAAGAAGCTCCTGTCATTAAAGGAGTTTTCTCACAATGCCGTTTAATTGAGTTTTAGCAGTTTTACACTTGCTTTGTCTCCTCAGGCTGTAGGTGGCTCTACAGCAGTGAATACCATATTCAGTGTCTAGAGAACCCTTTCTCTGACAGTGCAGGAGATTGTTATCTCTAACAAGATTACAGATAAAGCCATGCTTTTCAGTCATTACTGCACATGTACGTTTTGTTTAAAGAGGCTTATCTAGTTACAAATAATAAGATTTCTTCAATCTCAGTCCTTCAGTGGGGCGATGTCACTCCCTGCTCTCTGTTAATCAGATAACAGATGTCCCTGCTCTCAGCTAATCAGATAACAGACATCTGTCTGGTATGCAGGTAACCACGTAAAAAAATTGCTCTTATTTCATGAGATAACTAAAATCTATTGACCAATGTATTTAGAAAAAGTCTTCATTTAACTGTCCCTTTATGTTGAAAGCTAATCTTTGTAGTGAAAAAACCCTTTAGTACAGAAAGTGATTTCCAGCTTCCAGCAACTCTGGTGTTATATATATGGACTTGCTTTATCTGGGAAATTGTGCCATGATGAAACCATATTCAAAATACAATGCCCCAGGAAAGACCACTGTGTGTTACAAATATAGTATCCTGAGGCCATTGTAAATTGAGGGACCACTGTGTAGTATATTTAGAAAGTATTTAGAGCGATTCAACATAAAGTAAATGTAAATCTATTTCTGAAGCTAACTCTACTGCTGGCATTGCTTTACAACATTTAGCTTTTTGTATTATTATTTTTTTTTAATTCACAAACTTTATTTGTAGAATCATAAATGGGTACAAATATACAAACAGTAAATAAAAGATATGAGGTCACAAATTTGGTTTAAAGAATAACAACAAGTCGTGATGTTACACAGGCACAATTACACTGGACTAATAATAAATGTATGACAACCTGGCAAAGTACTCATATATAAGTACAGGATGAATAAATGAGCAACCCAAGACATATCAGAATCTAGAGCATTAGAACGAAACAAAAGAGAAAACCACAAATTCTACTCTGTATTGTTTTAATGTAAGTGAAAAACAACTTCTGAGCAAAGAACCTTATTTTGTTTGATATGACCTTTTCTAGTGTCATATATTCCCACCAGGAGGAATATAGGAAGCAAGTCTGGGGAAACATGCAATTTCTTTTTCTGCAGTTGGAAGATTGGGATGTCTTGAGAGAAAACTTGCAATTTTCCAAAGGAATTGCAAAATTGTATCATGTTTCTTAAGTTAACCAGAAAACAAGTGTTGTATATACAATCAACTTTTCAAAAACAGGTTTTCTGAAACCATAGTGGTTGTGGCAAAGTTTATTTCTATCCCAAGAAACCGTGGTTTTCAAAACACATTGGAAAATATCAAACAACTACCTAGAAATGATTTCCATACAGATTCTTAAAAATCTTGTCCTGAACCTGTGCATTTATACTTTTAGCAATGCTAGAGAATACTGTAAATTGACTAATATCAAGATACATTTTTAATACCACTAGACTATAAAGTAAATACTAAAATTAATATGTTTAATAACTTTATAATGAGCAGAGGAAAATACTAAGTCAAAAGACAATAATATGACCAGTTCCTACTTTTGTCGTCGGCAGTGTGTAGCTCATTGATGGAAGCCACGTGTGGTGAGCTGGCTTGGTGTGTATATATGGTGCACTACATGCTATATGTACACATATTTCCTGTTACTGTCATAAGTAAAAGGGGCCAGCTTTTCATGGGCTCTTGGGTCAAAGGGGTCAATATTTCTGAACAGTTTTTGAACAGTTTACATGCTGCTGTGGTGAAAGTGTATTGTGAGTGGACAAATGACATCATTGAGAATAAGTGACATGGAAACTGCTTACATAGTCACATAGTTTATGCCCCCTTTCTGAGGACAGTACAAGCTAGTGTCAGACATTCTGTTTCCAGCGCTGTGTCACTTATTCTGTAAGATGCTGTAGTTTTAGAGCATTTAATACTCAAATCTTATTCATGAGCATGTGTTAGCCCTGCCCACCAAAGGCTAGCCCCGCCCACCTGGCAGTTATTCACATGATTCTACTTATTCAAAGTAATAGGTTTATCAGTTGAGGTGGGCGGGGCTAGCCTCAGGTGGGTGGGGTATGAAAAACTGACTCTTTTCATGACTCTTTTCTGGCTGAAAACTGCAGATTTGAGCACTAAATACTCGAAAACTACAGCATCTTACGGAATAAGGGACACAGCGCTGGAAACAGCAGATCTGACACTACCTTGTTCTGTCCTTAGCAAGGGGGCAGAAACCAGGTGACAGGTTCTCTATAACACCAAGACTGGTGCAAGGTATTCTGGTGCCCTAGGCAAAGAAAGCACATAACAACCACCACAACTCCCAATGGAAAATTCAGCCCTGTCTATGCTTCTTAACACCCCCTTCCAGCTTGGGATGAAGTGGCACCCAAGGTGGTTGCCTACTCTTGATAACCCATCATCCCGGCCCTGCTCAGCACCACATACCATTAATGCGAGAGTAGAAAGTTGGCTACGAAGGTACGTGAGGGAAGACTAAAGCACTACAATGTAGCAGCTCATCACCAAACCTCCATTATGGCGGTCATATTAATAGGACTCAACTGTGTATATTGTTGAATGTATTCATTCTTCAAATTATACATTAGGTGTGTTTTTTATAGGTCGTCTTGGAATTGCAAGAAATTTTGTAAAATGTCACCGAAAATTCAAATTGTAAAGCTACACTTTATTAACCACATATCATGGAGTGTGCATAGATTGAAACTGAGTAAAATTACATTTAAAAGCTCTCATACAAATACATCAAGTCAAAACTTAAGAGTCTTGGAATGTAACAACACAAAATTCTTTTTTTTCTATAGCACATATTTTTTTGTGGAAAAGTACTAAAACATAAACAAAAAAAATAATGAATTGCTTGAGTTTTTTTTTTATTTCATATTTGTAGATATAGGTCTCTTTCTGCATTTTGGCGTATTTAAAAAAAATCCACACAAATTCACAAGATGTTTTATAAAATATAATAAAACCATCTATTTTTAATAAGATGTTTCAGATTGCATGTGAAAGATAATATCAGATAAAATTTGCCAAGCAAGAATTAAGCTTAGGTCTGTTATTGAACCACTCCTGCTTTCAGATAGACATACAGTATGAGTACATACATATTCTCATTATATTTAATGTACATTTTGAGGGATGAATTAAACAATGCCATACGTTTTCTGGTATCCAAAAGTCACAGATATTTGTGCAAGTTTTGTTTATGCAAAAATGTGCAACTTCCGTCACTCTGTCAGTATTTTTAGAAAAGTTGGTGAGCCATAGTAAGAGGGGGCTTGTACTCACACAGAACAACATATTTACTATAATTTACACCACAAAATGGCAGATTAAAATTTTTGATGCACAGACAGTTACAGACTGCAGATGCAACTAATTTTTTTTACAGTTTTTTTCTGTCCTTGTAATGTAAAGTTCCTTAGAAAATTTCAGACTGGTTTATATTATCTATTCAAACAAAATGTATTTGAAATAATATACAGATGTAGCATATGCTAACTGATATTTAACATGTTAAATGATTAGTTTTTAGCATTCAAGGAAACGTAAACGAAGACTTTTGCCAAATACAATGTTGTTTTGATTCTGCTTTGGTCAGAATATAAGAAAGATTTTATTCCTCTTAAAATACACAAGATTCTCTGGTTACCAACCACCTCTCCAACCATGGTGAGTCACTCCCTGCAGAGTCTTATCTCTAGTTATGTACTTTGTTTACCTAACTAAATTACCAGTTTTCACTCACTAAAACTTTGTACAATGCACACTTATAAATCTCTTAAACTAGTGTCAGTGTGACAGGAATAGCTAGAACCAGTAGAGCTGAAATGTCAATCACTGCAATAAACCCGTCTACAGCCTGAACAGAAAATGTGAGTCTAAAGCTGGCTGTGGCTTTGTGAAACTGCATGGCGAAGAAGCACATTTAACGATGTTTTAGTCTTTCAACCTCCTACGCCTGTTATAATTAGATGCATAAAATAAATCACTGTTAAATTACTTCCCAATCATTTTCTTGCAACCTAAAGCAAAGTTCCTGACAGTATCAGGTAAAACTTGGCTTACCATTTAAATAGCCATAGTTTTGCTGAGAGATATAAGAGAAGATCCTATAAGCCAATAACTGGTTATATGCAAAGAAACTTGTAGTCATAACAGAGTCTGACATTTACGGAGACAATTCAGGAGACCTGACAATATACACGGCAATAATAGGCTATATAATGTAAAGAAAGCATTGTATTACAATTTGTAATATGCATATCTAGAATGATACTGTTTAGTTCATTAAAGCAGTATTCTTACAAAATTGATTAGCTTTAAACATGTAGGCAAAGGTAAAGACTATAATCCAATCCATTGCTGTTAAGAGTTGGCTTCATTTCTGAGCTAAAACAGTTAGTTTCTCCTGCTTGTGTATACAGGCATTTCCAGGTTACCTATCACCTC
Source organism: Phyllomedusa bahiana (assembly GCA_025379985.1). NCBI lineage: Eukaryota > Metazoa > Chordata > Amphibia > Anura > Hylidae > Phyllomedusa > Phyllomedusa bahiana. The sequence continues at coordinate 1,237 of JAODAL010020600.1, read as the reverse complement.
TCCCTGTTCTAGCAAGATGGCAGGGGCGATGATGTCACTACTCTCTGTGCTTTTTCAGCAGCATAAGAGCTTGTTTGTGTTTCTTACTGACAAAATGTAACCCTTTAGACCTCTTCAGCCTTCTGTCCTGCTGTTAAAACGCCTCCATTACCAATGTCCCTCTAACAGAATCAGCTAGGAATAACAGAGTTCAAATGTCAGTCAATGCTGTAAAACCACCCACAGCCGAAATAGGAAGGGGGTGATTGAAGCTGGCTGTGAAGAGCAGGCTCTGTGAAATGGCATGGTTAGAACATCCTTTTAAATGTACAATAAATACTGCATGGAATACATATTGTGGCAGAGCGACCTCAGGCAGTCGCATGGTTCTGCCACTAGATGGGGCAAAGCAGGATACCTGCAAGCAATGGATAACAAAGGCTATCTGGCCTGATGGGGTAAGAGCCATTTTTGTATGTTGTCAGCCACAGTAAGCAGTTGGCAGCTGTCTATAGTAGTGTAGTTGTTTCAGCCATTTCCGGATCGGGTGTTATCGAGAGTAGGCAACGTGTTGGGTGGGTGCCTACTCCCCGTGTTCCAGGACAGATTTTGTGCATGTCTCTGGGGGCCTATAAAAAGCCTGGTGCTACAGGAAGTAGAGCTAAGGAGAGAGCTCTGGCCCCCAGAGGCTTGATTGAAGTCTGTACACTGTTCTAGACTGTGAGTACTGTATTGGTGGTGCTTGACTGTAGGTCTAGACGACATTAAAGAGGGTCTCTCTAGAGTTATAGTTAGGGGGCAGATGGCCAAGGATTTGTTTTGTTTTTGTGTATTTATTTTATGTGCCTGACCGATAAAACTTGTTGAGGCTATTTGTACTAAACTGTGTGGCCAGTGTTACGTGTGTGCCAAAACTTCTCTACCAAGGACGGCGATCCCGTGAGCTTAAGACCCCCTGAGACTATCTAAGATGGCGGCTGGACAAGTGTGAGAGCTCACAACATGCATACGGCATGGAACACCTTAGCAGGTGTTCACATCACATTTAGGGCCATGTGTATGAAAACTGTCTAGGTCTAAAACTCACTCACATTTTTCCACAGCACTATATAAAATGAAATGGGCGCTATGATTGGTTGTTATAGGCAACACAGTGAGTTTTAGACCTAAAAAGTTTTCATACATGTGGCCCTTAGTATTGGGAGCTTTTCTTAGCAATTACATTTAAAAGAGGCAAAAAACCCCCTTGCTTTTTTTG